>MU184660.1:51639-81063 GCA_016904865.1 Pissodes strobi | reverse complement strand
AATACTACTACTTCAATATGTTTAACCAAAAATGAGCAACATAGTTTTGATTCTAAATAAAAGATTTATGTCTTCCAAGTTTTCACAATTAATTTAGTATATATATTGAATTCGTTTCAAATTGCACTATACAGGTCAGGCCACTGTCACATTCTAATGTTTTTGTTTGTTAGCAAAGACTTGTTCAACAACACTAACAGTACTTTTTTTACATCCACTCTACAAAACTGCCAATTTTTAACACATGTTACTTAGTAGTCAAGATAGTTTTTAATTAATATTAGGATTTAATAATCGATGTTTAAATCATTTTAAAACTTGCCTGGTAATTCAATACATACATGGGTGCAGTCAATTGCATCTATAACCTTAGGAAATCGGACAACGTTATGAAATATATGTTTAGCAACCACTGTGTTCTTCAGTTTCTGACATTTTGATATAATTGGAAGCCAAACTTGCTATTGCGTGCGTTACTTGATTAATAGTTTTGTTTGTAGTTGATTTATGTATTCCACCGAAATCTCCAGCTACAATCAGCATGCTGCCACAAGCATAAAATCGTAGTGTTGTTAATATTTGTGACTAAGAGCATGATTTCTAAAAAATATGTAGTAAATAGATACAAGTTCATTATAGAGTTAGAGTTATGTGTATATATATATATATATATACAACTCAGATACTGGATATGCAGATACAGTGTCAACTAACATAAAATCATACAGTGGAAACTTAAACTTGAATCGCAGTTATAAATTGTTGTTAATTAAAGTATAAACTGTTTAATTAACCTTGTTGACAATTCAGAACAATACTCGAATTAGAGATCAAACTATAGTATAAAAAGCTGTGCAGCAGCCCATACCGGGAGACTTTGATCTCCAGTGCGAACTACCGAAAGGGAAAAGCCTCTCTGGCAGATCAAAGCTCCCACTTTAAAAAGACCTATCAGTGCCAACTACCGAAAGGAAAATGCCACTCTGATCAGGCACGTTTAAAAAAGACCTATCAGTGCGAACTACCGCAGCCACTCTGATCAGGCACGCTTTAAAAGTGAATCAGTGAAAATTAATAACGCCATAAGGCAAAGTTCTGTTTAAACTAACTACATAAAAAAGTAAACTACGTATCTAACTAAACCTTTCATCCACCAAATAATCTATCCGCCCTTTCCTTTTACTATCCGCCGGTCAATATAATTGTTTCACGTGGTGGAGGAAGCCGTTTTAATCCCCGTACTTAGGACACAGTACCAAGGACTCGCCGAGGAGATACGCGTTTTCCAGATAGACCCCTGTTCCAGCTAAAAATAATATTTTGCATCAATCCAAGCCGTCTATATTCTTTATAGCCGTGGTGACCCACTAGATTGTTTTCTGTACCAGTTTTCTTTGAGATTTGTTGAAATCATAACAGTTCGCCTGGTTGACCATTTGGTGTAAGCACCAGTATGGCCATCTTTTTTAAGTAAATCTTACAACTAAGGCCAAGCATAATACGGAATCTGCACATTTAGTCATCACATATTATCAATACAGAAAAACAAAACATACTTCGAAGACAGTTTGGACCATAAGAAGAGTAAGAAAAAGCAGTACATGCATAGAGTGGACCAATGGGCCAAGCCATCACCAAGTAATAATCAGAGAGAAGACAGAGAGGCCAATAATAAAGCAAAGCAATTTCAGTTAATTATGCGAGGGGCAAAAGACGCAATGACAATATAAAAAAAGAGAATAACCAACAAAAACTTAAGAGTAGTGTCATTATGGACAAAAAAGGGGCGTACAGTTAGAGGAACAATTACTAGCAATTTTTAGTGAAAAAAGTTGCCTTAAATTAAAATTTTAAATACGTGCAACCCAGCGTGCAACAATGACAAATACCTTAGATAATAGAGACGATAATAGTTAGGCATAGGAACAGGCAAATAGAAAAAAAACAAAAGAAGTTTTTAAGAAGTAGGAAATAAAGGAGAAACTAAGAAATGAGTATATACAGGGCGTATAAAGAATTTTGAACCCAACTGTCTCAGATAAATACCTTATAGGGGAAAATCGCAAGTCAGACACTTGGAAAGCAAAATATACGAGAACTAAGAGATGCAATTAGAGTTTCATAAGAAGTACGTATCAATAGAAATTACGAAGAAAGATTAAAATAGTATTAAAGATGGATATCTAAGGTACTACTGTAACAGAACCTAAGTAAGAAGTAACCAAAAATTAAGCAAATACAAGGAAACCAAAAGTTAAGAAGACATCAGAAACTAAGTAACTAAGAAAAGGATTCAGAGGACACATAGGACGATAGTACAGGGTGTTCACCCATAAGTGTTAATTTTTAAGCTACAAAAAAAATAAAAAACAAATATGTAGGGTTTTTAATGTAGTTTTTGTACACGTAAAGGAAAAAACAAAAAAATTTACAGTATACAGGGTAGATCAAAAAGAAACATTTTTTCAAATCTAGCCCCCATTTTTTATTCGATTTTTCGATTCTACGTAAAATTCTAAGGATTTTTAATGTAACACACTATATGCCTACTCCTAATACTTTAAGAGTTATTGACAGTTGAATTCGCTATTTTGTTTTTTCTTTTATTTTTTTATGGTAACAGCCACCTAAGAATATATCTTTTTGTTTCGCTTTTGAAGTTATTGAGGTGTAAATATTTAGTTTCCTCAATTCGACCTCATTGCTTCAAGTAGTGATTTTCTAACTTCTGTTTTAAAAATGATGAAAGAATTATTATTATTATAATTAAAAAATAGCGATTTCAACTGTCAATAACGCCTAAAGTATTAGGAATAGGCATATAGTGTGTTATATTAAAAATCCTTAGAATTTTAGGTAGAATCGAAAAATCGAACAAAAAATGGGGGCTAAATTTAAAAAAATGGTTCTTTTTGATCTACCCTGTATACTATACAAGTTTTTGTTTTTTTGTTTACGTGTGCAAAAACTACATAAAAAACCCTACAATTTTGTTTTTTATTTTTTTTGTAGCTTAAAAATTAACAAAGTTAAAGGGGGAGGACATTATGGGTGAACACCCTGTACAGAGGATACGGATATACAGTTAGTTATAATAAGCTCACCCTTTATCGAGCTATCATAAGACCAGCTCTCCTATACGGCGCCCCAGTTTGGTGTTCTGTGGCCAAAACACACAGAAAAAAGATTCAGGTTCTACAAAATAATTACTTGAGGGGTGCGTTCTCCGTCACAGCAGGACTCGATCGAGTCAGAATCAAGGATCTGCATGCGTGGGCAAAGATGGAATACATCGAAGAGTACATCGATGGCCTCGCATGCAGGTTCTTCGAGAAACAAGTGACGGCATCGCCACTGACAGCGAATCTGGGCAATTCCCGGTACAACCCGGAATACCCTACTACATATGGCACTATTTACCGTGCAATATCGCTGTACTACAAGCAACTTATGCCCACATAATCTATCTTCCTTAATAACCAGTAAACCAAATTATTACTTTTTAAATTACTTTCAAAAACAACTTTTTAATATTAATTTTTCAAGCATTCTTCCTTTCTAGTAACAGGAGAGCATAAATACATGACCCTTCAAGTTACATGTGCGATCTGCTGTCGGTCCGGCCAATCACTGTGATCGGACACGGTGGGCGGGGCTTGTTAAGGAAGCTGGTCCGCCTATAAATGAGCAAACCGCGAGAACTCGACGCATATGATTTCAAGCCACCGAAGCATCCATGTCTCCGTAGCCGGTACCGCGCGGCTCGTCCGGCGTACCCTGATGCCATTGCAGCTTACTTAATTAGACTCATATAGATGAGTCCCTATACCATATACCTTAGTATACCTTTTGTTTCTAAGCATCTATGTTGTATAGTGTAAATGTCCCTTTTATTTTATGACATCCTGCTCCAGGAGAGCATTTAAGCAGGGTTTTTCTTTAGTTTTCCCTGCAATAACTACAGGCACTAACAACTATTTCAGCATGTATATATAACAAACTAGCTTTTGTGCTAAATCATCTCGCGAGGACGTTGAAGGGGATTCACAAATAAAGTGCAGTACATACAGCAGAACCACATACCTAGTAGTTAAGTTAGGTTAAGATCGACCCCTCTATGGGGTGCGCCTAGCCTGCTGGCCACTGGCGCTGACAACACCGCCCGGCGTAACAGCAGTTTTGGTTCTTAGTTCTAATAAATGCATGCTTAAACTAGGAGATGTAGCTCACACATCGAAATGTTAAATAAAGAAATATATTGCTATATTGCTTGCATGAGTCAAGTGGGGTGAGCCTCCTCAAAAAATTAAACCATACTTTATATGGTTGTGAAAATGAGCATAGTAATACGAATAAACAACATCTTTTGAAGAAATCTGTTTCAAACGATAAATGGCATATGATGAGATAGCCGATTTTCTGCATAGTTGGTCAACGTGTGCATCCTAGCAAAGCTCACTATCCAGGTGAACACCCAAAAATTTTACAATGCTTCTTGGTGTATTGATTTACTATTCATTTTATTGAGGATGTCAGTTCTTGGAGCAAAACAGACAAATAAGTTAATTTTACCGACGTTCAAACACAACCTGTTTGCATTGAACCTACCATGAAATCGTTGTAACATTTCTTGAGCTTCTCGGGTAGCTTTCTGAATACTATGACTTGCCACTAAGTAACTACTATCATCAGCAAACAAAGTTAAATTTCTGCTATTACAAACTTCCGGCAGATCGTTAATAAATAACAAGAACAAAAGAGAACCCTGGACGGATCCCTGGGGTACTCCACATGTTATGTTTAATTTTTGCGGATTTAATTCCATCAATTTCAGCAAACTGAAGACGGTTACTCAGATAGAATTGCAAACCACTCTTGAACTTTACCCCTCAAGCCTAACCCAAACTAAGCCAGAGAGCTTTTCTAGAAGAAAAGCATGGTCAACCAGTTCAAAGACCTTGCTGAGATCCATAAATAGACCAATGCATTTATTTTGATTATTTAAGTTTTTGGAGATATTATTTAAGAACTCAGAAATTGCGGAGCGTATGGACCGGCCATTGCAAAAGCCATGCTGACAAACCCTAAGAATGCGTTAAAACGCTCCAGAAAATCCACAATTTGGTCATATACAATTCGCTCTAACAACTGAAAGTACAGGTAAAATGGCTATTGGCCTATAACTTTCGAGGGCAGATGAATCGCTTTTTTTTAAAAAGCGGAACTCCGTTTGCTGTTTTCACAATATCAGAAATATGCCACTCATGAGCGACCAATTAATTAAATATGTCAATGGAAACAATATAGTGTGACAATTTTTTTAAACACATTTGAAGGAATGTTATCCATTCCAATCGAAAGGAACTTTTTAGTTTTTTGACTTGATTTCACATTCATTAACAGGCCGCAGAACCATTGTGTTGGAAGCAATCTATTCTACGGCACGTTATCAGCAAATGAAAACAAAGTATTGGTTAAAACAATTCACAATTTAATTTCCATCATTCAGCACAGCATCCCTTTCATTTTTTATACTAGAAATGGGACTTTTCGCCTTTTTATTATAATTATTGTTATTGTTAATAGTTCTCCATGCCGCCCTAGATTTATTGTCCGATTCAAAAAATAATTTATTGTTATACATCTGCTTCGCTTCGTTAATAACATTGTTATAATTGTTTTTGTACATATTGTAATTTTTATCATAATCACACCCGGTCGCATTTTTTTCCAAAGCAAGTTTTTTGGTGTTTTTGATGATATCCTAATTCCCAATGTTATCCAGGGCGCTGGTATACTCTGCTTGTCTTCTACTTTCTACATCGATGTAGTGCTGAAGACAGTTTTAAAATGAATCAAAACCCCGGTTCAAATCCTCCGCCTGGAGCACGCCCCACCAGATTTTTCTGCCTAAGTAGGCCTTAAAATTTTCAATGCTATTTTGGCTGTAAAATCCTTTGTAAATAATATTTGGAACTGAACTTTGTTTAGTGGGAAAAATTCATTATCTGCACAGAATGGTCTGATAGGCAGTTCATCCATATGGAGCCCGCTACATCGCTAGAATTTTAATTTGTAAATATATAGTTAATTAATGTGGCTGATCTGACTGTAACGCGAGTGGGCTCATTCACAATGTTTTTCATTCCATAAGAACGTAAGATATCCTTTAAATCGTTAACCGTACTTAAAGTCCCAAGAAAATCATTACTTAAGTCACCAGAGAGTATTATCTTATCGTTTATTGAGCAACACAAATCACCAAGATTATTTAGTTTTTCGAAGAAGATATTTAAATTGATATTAGATGCTCTATATACATTCACAATATGAACAATATTATGTTGGCCAATACTCACCCCACAGGCCTCAAACACACTATCAGAAGTAAATTTTTTAACCCTGCTCAAATTCTTGATATGTAGATTTAGCTATTGTTATGCAAATTCATTACTCCACCGCCTCTTGCACCTTGCGTATTGCGTACAGTAATAACTACCTACTGCATAGTCACTTATTTTATACATTAAAACATCTGTTTCAGTTAAACAAGCTATTTTAATGCTTTGATTTCAAAATCAACTCAATATTATCAATTTTGTATATTTTGGTGCAGAAAATCGATCTTGGCTATTTTCCCTTTTTTTATCAACTAATTGCTATTTTCCTTTTATATACCGGGCAGTCCGGGCTCTCAATGTCAAACACAAAATGATTCACGTCATAATTCGAGTTTTGAGGAGAGTTTGCTTCTAATCAATTTATACAGTTATGATTTGTACTTATGCAATCTTTGGTTACAGGATCATTCCCATCACAACGTAAACATTTTTCCGCATCACCACAATCACCAGCTCTGTGGCAGTATCTACCACATTTAAAACAACTATAAACAGGCGGACGTATTCAAAAACGCGGCACACTGAAAAACCTATACATCTGGATTCCATAATCGACCAAAATGTTTTTGGATCCCACTCGATGATAGCCATATAATTAGTTTTCATTTTCTTTACTACTATTATTTGTAGATGTGTATCTTCATGCATTAGTGATTGATTTTGCTTCGGTATGGAAGCATCTAGATCCTCGTTCTGAAGATCGTCTACGATATCCACTATCTTTAATCTAGGATATTTCTCTTCTGGCGATTTTATATCATATTTGCCTTTCAGCTTTTTATCTACAAAGTTCTTTGATTTGTTTACCTCTTCCTTTGTGTTGCCTCTCATTAATATCCCACTATCCTTAACTGCTTTCATTTGTAGTGTCCCTATACCCAAGTCTGTAGGATTAACGGCATTTCGGATGGCTTCTTTAGTTTTTTTATTATCTTGCTTTGACTTAGGCTTGATGACTAAGACTTCTCCCTTGGATTCACTGCTTACTTCTGCATATGTTCTGGTAAAAGCCTCTTTTCTTTCTGGTGCCATTGTGAAGGAATTATTTTTTTCAGAAATTTTCTTCGGCTCTTCCTTTATGCTATCTTTGAATACGTCAAATTCTTTTTTTAGGCAGCAGACTTTGAAACTTCAATGCAACTACGACAGAACCATCGCATTCCTGGTATACTCTATATAATATCTATAATATTATATTATATTGCTGATTCCCACACACTCAGAGTGGAAATTAAGCTTGCATTTGCCTTCACATCTAGAGATATTAGATTCATTTCGCCTAAGCTTTTGGTTACATCTACCACACTCGTGCCATGTCTAGTGTTCCGGCCGAGACCGCATATAGCGTAGGTCTTCGACCATTCAAAGACCTATTTGTTTTTGTTACCAACAGGCAAATATACGCCGATAAATAACGATTTCAAACTGTCTTATTACATGTGAATCACGATGAATTTATTGATTTAACGCCAGACTATAAATTAACCCGAACTAATACACTATTCTGCATTGGCAGTTTCAAATTTCACAAATTTTGGCCACCTATAGCACCGTGTTCGGGTTATTTCGATAAGCAAACCACAGTATCGACCATTCACTTCACTTCGCTGTCAAGATCGCCAATCGTCTTATATATAAGTAGGCTGTGACTGTAAGAATTATTAATTTTGTTGTCATTTACTTTGACAGTTCAGTTTTTAAATTCAGCTCTTCGCGTCTTATTAATTTGGTGTTTAAAATATCTGAGCAATATTATTTTCAAAATGAATGGTTGAGTTTACCAGGTGGCGTTTACCCTACCGTGGGGCACAAGAGCACATGCCCCCCAAAAATTCTATAAAAAATCATAAAATAATATACCTATTATACACCTATTCCTATCATGCCAATAATGACGTTCATAAACCATTTTGAACACTTTCAAATCTAACTATTTAATTTTGTACAATTTATCATACCACGCCACTGCTGGCATTCCAAAGAGAAATTAAAATCCATGGCGATACTACTAACGCCATCTCTTGTTTACAACGTTTATCCACTGCTTCAATCAGTCTAGAAAGCTAAAAGCCGCAGCATTTAAAGATCTCCTATTGGTCGATCCATCTCGTATTACAATATGTCTTCGTGATTAAATCAATTTGTCGCAAGAGCTGTCGTGGTGTAGAGGTTTAGATAGTTGGGTCTTACTTGGAAGGCACGGGTTCGAACCCGTTGCTTTTTTTATTATTTTTTTTAAAATTATGTTTCTAAAGAGTTTTTTTCTTGATTTTGGGTATGTCTTGGGTTAGTACCTGGTTAGTTTCCTTTTCTTGAGCCCCCGTAGCGAGCGGAGGGCCATGCGGATCGACCAATAGGAGAGGCCGATTTTGATATAGTCGGCTACGCCTGTAAAGGTTCTTAAAATGCAAAGCCGCATGGCCTCTAAACTCATCTGACCAATTACCGCGTTTTCTGCAGAAAAGCCGCGATATTCCTAGCGTCATCTGTTGTAAAAACGTTTACTCATCTGCAGCACCCCGCCAAAATAAGCAGTCCTGCATCTAGACGCATAATTCGTGCAAACCAATCACCTCAATGTATTTCAAGCCCCAAGGCCGTATTAGCTACAGTATGCAGGAACACATTCGAACATTCGGCCAATCACTGTCTCTTAATGGAGGTAATCAAGTTAGCTCCTAAATTTACGATCTTTAACAATAGAATTTTATAAAAACTAAACGTATTTCGACCAGATTTGTGTTAAACTCATAATGTTAATACATAACTTCTCAGTATTTAGATTTTTCGCCCTTTCTATTTCCGAAGGATGTATATCATCCCGCCAGAAGAGGCGGTGACAAAGGGGCGTTAACAACTTCTTCAAGTTGATCTAGTTTCTAGTTCCCACGTTCCAGTATAAAGTTGCATCTCGACTCTCCACTATGTAAGTCGCTCTAAAGGCGTTGTTCCCGCCGACATGGCGTCAAGCCGCCATGTCGGGCCAGTTTTCACGTTTTGAGACCCCATAATCTATCTAGTTCTTTACTCAAGTGACATAGTGGTATCCTGCCATAGTCGTCGTCATCTTAAGCGTACAAACAGGTATTTATCGGCACCCTGACTGCCATTAATCTCACAGGTATGACGCTGTACGATCGTTGTGCTGGCGCCCCCAATGGTCTTGCCCATGGGAATTCTACAATCGAGCCTTGTCTCGTATCTCAAGTAAGTAAATACACACGTTTACATTCACATTCTCTCAGACGCTGTACCATCGCTGTACAGTCGTCCTCAATGGTCTTGCCCATGGGAATTCTACAATCGAGTCTTGTCTCGTATCTCAAGTAAATAAACACACACGTTTACATTCACATTCTCTCAGAGGCTGTACCATCGCTGTATAGTCGTCCCCAATGGTCTTGCCCATGGGAATTCTCTATCACGAGTATAACACTGGGTTGCTATACTCTTGCCTTATTCTAATATAAGGATTACTGTGCACTAGTCTGCATACATTCTCTGGCCTTATTCTCATATGAGGATTAAACGGCCCTAGTCTGCCAATATACTCAAGTTTTCACAAGGCTATATCTCTTGCGTGGATTTCAGCTTACCTATGCGACCTGCATAGCGTGTTTTACAATCATTTATGCGTGTACCAAAAAGACGCATTTCACAAGGCATCCAGGTCATGCTAGTATGCAATAACTGCATACTAGATTCAAACCACTACATTAAGTCATTCCTATTTGCAAGAAATTGAAGCTCATTGTATATAGAAGCTAGCAAGTGTTTTTTAAAGTGACTTTCCCTCAGTTATGGAAGATAAACTGCTGAACATTGAACGTTTCTCGTCAACTGTGAATATTGTGTACATAGTAGCTTATAGGTGGACTTTAAGGTAATATTTATCCTGCTATTATTGCTTGTATATTGTTGTACTTCATCTTCATATCAAAGTTAGTTCAGCTAACTGAGCTCACGCGTAGCAGTTCCGCGGGGACTTTTATGAGCATTTAACTGTACATAGCTTCAACGTTATGTTTATAATCATATATTAGTTTAGTAGTATAACTGTTAACGCATTGCTTTAATTTTTAAGAGTATTATTTATGTCATATTCTTCAAGGTCGAAACTTGCCTGGACTGATAGCGTAGCGCTGACTACGTACAATCATTTAATGTTTATATTTTGTTTATTTATGAGCTTCTAGCTATTTTCAGGTAAAATAACTTATTAAAACATTCATATAATGCTAAAGCTTTTTGTTTTATTTAAAAAATGACTTTAGAACTAGCCCTATGGTAAATTATAGTACCTACGAGCACATCTCTGTTTGATTAGAAACTCGACCAAGATCGAATCTGAAACAAATAATATTAATAATTAATTGTAAATTTTTCAGCATAATATGCAGCATTACCATTACCTAATTATCTACTAAAGTACTAGAGCAATTTACTAACATACACACACGTTCACGTGTCCCGATTTTACGTCACAGATCTTCATAGAGCACGTATCCTATTTTGTTTACGCTGTTCCTATGACAACGGCTGTTTTCAGTGCCGCCTGGAAAGACCGATCGGTGCACATTTTTAGTGTGTCCATTGATCGGTATCCCAGAGAATACCTTTGATCTGTGATTTTCACCGCTTATCTCGTTTGTTTTGACTGGAGTTTTCATTTTGCGATTAAAGAAATAATATAGTGACGATGCTGGCGCGTTTCTCTTAATTATACCGTTGTTTGAATAATCTCCTTTATTCAAACAACGATTATACTTAGTTACATATTAGTTTTATCGAGAATTGTGTGGAAAAGTGAATATGTTCTATGATGAACTAAGTAGGTAATTCCGAATACTTTGATCCATTTTATTTTTGTTTAGTGTTTAATAGAAATTTACGGCAAATTATTTTGTTAAAATGAATTCAGTGGCATATATTTTAAAAATCAGACCTCTACGTTATAAGGACAAGATCAGTGTCAAGCAATTGACATTGGGGAGGCTAACTTCTGATTTAGTTATGAAAAAGAAACTTGTACGGAAAAACAAGGGAATTTAATAGATATTTCAAACGAGAAAACGCATAGGATAAGTTTTCGTGGATGTGTCGATCCTGACCGACGCGACGGGCGATAAGAAATAAAGAATGCACTTTATTTGGGTATTTTGGGTCAGTCAAGTAGTTCCATATTGGGTTCGATTTTGTTTGCCGTTTTTCGGATTTATATAATTAATAACAGACGGTCAAGCGGGGAAGGATGCTGTTAATTACGTTGGTAGAGTTTGTTGGTAATTATTCAAAATTTAGTGGGAAAATATTTTATAAACTTATATTTAAAAACGAAATTGCTATATATGCTTATTACAATTACATAATTAGAATTTTTAATTTAAACCTTTATATTATCTATGGAAAATCTGGTTTGATGTATGTAAATAACATTCATCACCATATGGTGATGAATGTACTATTGTTACGTTTTTCGCGTGGGTTCTTAACAGAATTACACCTTTGCTATTTTCAACTAATACTCTCTTTATTCACTACCACTGTATACAGTTTAACACTCTAAACTACTCTTATAACTTTACAACTAACATCTATTCAACACTCAATGATTAACTGAACTCACTCTCACATTCGCCTTAGGTCTGCTTATATATAATCTCAAATCTATCACGAATATTCGGGAAGTATTCCGAGGCCACTCTATATGATCTCGACGAGGCCATCGAGATAATTCCAGCGATCCTGAATCTTCGCAACCTGCCGGGCGATGAGTCATACAGACAAAGAAGCGAGCGGCATGGCGGCTAGTTCTATAGGGTAGGGCAAAAACGTGCGGACGGTTGTTAGTCGTGACAGTATGTATGTTTTTGTTCGTTTTTCCAGATTCTTCTTATTCGTTAATATAAATATATTGGTCACAAGGGGCCCCACTACCTTTTTGTGTTTTTAATGACTATTGGGCGAAAATTGGGCGTGGTTTTCCGATAATTTTCTGCTATCAGCGAATTAGCCTACGGCAGCGCGTGCGGCGCGCTTTTGGGTGCTTTCTACCCCTGTGCCCTCCCAATTTATAAACCCAGGGGCCTCCACTGGAGTTTACTAATGAGGAATTGGCAAAGATGTATTACATCTATAGTTTGGCTGATGGTAGATCGCCGGAAGCTATGCGATTGTATCAAGAGCGCTCTCCTAACAGTCAGATAGGCGAACATTTGCAACTATGCATAGAAGGTTGACTGAATTATGTACTTTGAAGCCAAATAATCAATCAAAAGAAGCCCATCGTACTGTAAGAACTCCAGAAATTGAAATAGCAGCTTTAAATTCAATTGATGAAAATTCTGAACTTGGTACCAAAAAATTTGAAAATAATTTGAATCTCTCGCACGTTCTAGTTTGGAAAATTGTGCATGATTTTATGTTTATGTGTTACTTCTCAGATACTTTCCTTTGCGAGTTAATTTATATCATTGGTTTCTGGAGAAAATTGCTCATAATCCCTTGTTTGGCAATAAAATAATGTTTACAGATGGTGCTAAGTTCTGCAGAAACGCTATCACAAATGTCCACAACAATCATATTTGGACCGGCAAAGCCCCCATGCGTACACGTATCTAGTTACAAAAATTTATACATTGCAATTAAATAAATATACAATATACTTAATATATTCATATATGCAAGGACTCCAAGTCATTTACTTTACTAAGTTGGTTTGAATCCAACTTAAAGTAAGAAATGAGAAAATGTTCAGATTTTTGACGAACTGTTGCTCGCTTAGTTTTCAATTTAGGAAAAACTTTTGATATGAAAGTTTTTTGGCTTTTTATACCCTTTCAAAGAATAATAACTTGGCAACGTCGCTCGAAGTGCATTGCAGCATTAAATATATGGTTTTAGCAAGGTGAAAACGGGTCTAGCTTAAGGTACGTTTAGATTCGATTCGATTAAATGCGTTGAACAGATTAGAACTTTTAAATGGCCGCCGTTCGGGATGATTTAGTTTCTGTTTGTTTGGTCATTGTCAATGATGGATTTATCGTTGGATTTCTTTGTTCTGCCAGCAATGTATACTATCATACGGCCTTAGAGACGTTTCATTGCATATTGCAGATGTTAGAAACTTTGGCGATAACTGACTAGTGTATTTTTACGTTGAATACAGGACAGTGTGGAACGGGCTTATGGTTCGAGTTTTTTCTAGCTTTTTAACATCGAATTCCACGAGCTAGTTGGTGGTTTTTGGTTTCATATCGTCCTCTTTCTTCAGAAAACCCTCAAAGGAGGTAGTGCGTCTGCCTGATAAAAGTTTAAGAATTTGTAATTTGCCCTACACGGGGATTATGCTTTATTTCGGGTATAAAGTGGCATAGTTGCTAGGTTGCTGTAGTTTATGGCTTGACTGTGGATGGGGATGGGCTGCTTTTTACCTAAAGTCAAGATTTTGGATTAGTAAATTGCCACGTGCAGTGGATTCTGGAACAAAGTACGCCGTTTCCTTCCTCGAGGAATGCCTGTAGAAGAGAGCGTTTGCTCCTCAATTCGTCATTACCATCGAAAAATCCTACGTAGTTAGGTAAATAAATACACATATCTTACATTTTGTACATACTCATTTTCTGTACAGAGGGGTTTTATCGTATCAGAGTATGTTATTTCATTATAGTTTGCTAACGGGTCTCAGGGAGAATTGACATACTGCAAAATACTGCTATATATAGAGAGTGTTGCTTTCGAAAATTTACTAATTCTTGCACGTAAATCATGCAATATCATTAAACAAAAGATAATTTAGGCCTGGAACAGGCAAAGCATGATTTATTTATACTCATTATTTTTACAACAAGTAATATTCTGAGGAAATCAAGCGTATTGAATTATAATTTCTGATACCGTCCTCGGTATGATATTGCAGTCGAGCACTCATAGTAGATTCTTTGTCTTATGGGCACCCGTATTGTATAATACGGTATAATTTTGTATAACACTGTATATAATCTTTGATAAATTTCTTTCTACTTTAAATTTTGCTTATAGGAACTTGACATAAATGGACAAGCTTTGTTCTTGCCTGGGGGACTGAACTCTTAAAAGAGCAGACAGTGGTTATGTTATTAGTCAGTTTTCTTAGTATTTGATGTCTTTCACCTGTAGGGTGATATGATATTGGTTATATTATGACCTTGGCATTTTGGCAAGACGACGATCATTATTAATTTTAAATAATCATTGAGTTGAGAGTGTTCTGGAAGAGGAGGCTGTCTGATATTACAGTGAGAGAATGCATACTTAGCGCTTGTTCTCTTTCAGAGTTTTTTTTTTCGGGGAGCCATTTTTACTGGCAGCCAATTTTACCAGGAGTCATTTTTACCAGAAACCATTTTTTCCGGGAGCCAGTTTATTGGAGCTATTCTGGCTGGAGCTATTGTTACTTGGAGTTGTGTATATGGAGCAAGCTATTGTTGTTTGGAGCGAGCTTTGCTTGAAGAGAGGTTAAGTAGCTAACCAAGTAGCTGCCAGTCACTACAGTTGGTTGTGTTGTATTGGTACCGACTGAAGCCATAGAGGTATGGCATTACCTCAATTACCACTGAGAGTTTATGGTCCCAAGGTGCATAGCAGTAGTCCACGTGCAGGAAGGCGGAGGTGAAATCGGTGAAGACGAGGAAAGATAAGTTTAGGTTATAATTGTGATCTTGCTACCTAATGTTATCGGCAGGATATTGATATTTTCAGCGTGTTTTTATTTATTTCTGCGAAGTATAGGTGTAAGCAAAGCTTACTTACCAATGCTTATATAAATAACTGCGATATTTACTGGTGTGATTCAATTAATGCTTTTAGTTTTTTTTATGCTATATTTCGTCATTCTTATAATTTAATTTATATTCTGGTCAATGATAAATATTGTCGTTCTGACTAAATAAATATCTGATTATAGTAATTTTACATAGCGGTATCTCATAAACTGAATCGTAAGGTTTATTCATGTACAACTGCGACACGTATACCATGGTACACGCGCAACGGAGTTAATGGTGTCACGACTAACAACCATCCGAACGTTTTTGTTCTACCCTATAGAACTTGCCGCCGCACAGTGCTTCGTTTATTTGGGATATTGGGACAAAAATCATAGCAGTCTCGTCATTGACGTCATTTGGCTAAAATTTGGTACTCAGGGGTTTTTGAGGTCGGGGATCAAGAATTTGAGGTCAAAATTGAAGTGTAGCAATTTTGGAAAGATTTTTTCCAGATTACTTGAAAAACATGTCGAATAAAAGCTGGGAACTTGTTTTTGGCAATATTTGATATGTTCGGGATAGACCTTACCTCATTTTATAAGGACTGTAATTTCTGGATAGTAATAAAAATCTGGATATTTTCTTTATCCCGGAATTGAAAAAGTATGTAATTTTGAGTCAAAGTAAAATTTTTCTTTAATTGAGGAGCTTAACATTTTCATCTATAACAGTTTTAGTTATTCTGAAAAAAGATATAATTAGACCTGGAACGGTTTTGAGCAGATAGGTTAGGTTAGGTTAGGTTATTATTGAAATTATAGAAAATGGAAAGAAAGTATCGCACATTCTGATAATGAACAATCATTTGGATTTTTCTACCTTTTGACATTAATGACTTTTTTTTGATGAAGTTATTTCTGCTGGTGCTTGGTAATAGATAGAAACAAATGAATTTCCACTGAATGTAACGTCATTAGTGTCTTATAAGTGAGCGAATACGAGGATTTAAGCAACGAGATCCAATCATTTAAAAGAAACCATTTATATTCCTTGTCAACTTAAAGAACCATTTCTTATCTTAAGGCAAAATTTTACCAAAGGTCTTAAAGCTAATAAAGAGGACAAACTATAACAATATTTTTATTTATTAATAAATAGTTTGAATTTTTATAATTGGTTTGAATAACACATATTAAACAATATATAACAAACAATATATAGAACAATATTAACAATAACAGAAAACATAAACTTTTTTCAATTTAGGCAACACATGTCAGACTTTAAAACAATAATTTAAACGAATAATTAATAGATATAATCTTAATAACATGAACAATATGATATATATTATCATCCAAAAAGTTTACAACGAATAGGAATTTATTTTACTGTTGAGATTTAGGAAAAAAAAATATGGCAAATCAAGTCAGCATAATAAATGACAAAAAATGCACTATGACATACGTCACGTGACAACTGTCATGGCGGTAAATTAAAAAATTCCACCTTAAATATGTAAAAAGTGAGGTTAGGTGACCAGATATCAAAAAATGTCAAAGAGGAAAGTTGTTCAGAATTCAATGTTACCCCTATATGGAAATTTTTAGAAAAATATGACGACTTTTTAGATTTTTTACGGCCTATCCAATCTTCAATTAAATCAGCATTGGTAATACGTCGATGAACTAAAAAAATCATAACTTCTATATTAGCAGGAAGTAGCACAAAAATTTGACAAGGTTAAAAACTACCAACCATAAGTAATTTGTAACAGTCCACAGCACAGGATATTTTGCATAGAACTTTTTAAAAGTTTCCTCCAATCGGTGAATGTATCACAGTTTACATATATGGCATACTAGTTGCGAATGCACGTCTCTTATCCCATATCAAATGATATTACTATACATATATGTCAATACAGAGATACATACCTGTAGTATGTGCGGTCATAGTCAAAAATTCACAACCACTAAACCCTACAATCTAAGAAACTAATTTTATTGACTACTTAATTGAATTGCGTTGTGTCCGGCGAAATATATTATAAGTTTTTACTACTTTGGTTCCCTCTGGATCATTTGCAACAGATTGGAAGTACATTTGACGTGTATCGATATCCGAATTTTGTCCACGGGCGGCCGCACTGTGCGTCGTGTCCCTCGCTTTTCTGTCTGTATGAATCATCGCCCGGCCGGCCGCGAAGTTTCGGGATCGCTGGAACTATCTCGATGGCCTCGTCGAGATCATATAGAGTGGCCTCGGAATACTTCCCGAATATTCGTGATAGATTTGAGATTATATATAAGCAGATCTAAGGCGAATGTTAGTCAGTTAGTTCAGTTAATTATTGAGTGTTGAACAGATATTAGTGGTAAAGTTATAAGAGTAGTATAGAGTGTTAAATTGTATACAGTGGTAGTGAATAAAGAGAGTATTAGTTGAAAATAGCAAGTAGTATAAGAGTAGTATAGTGTGTTAAATTGTATACAGTGGTAGTGAATAAAGAGAGTATTAGTTGAAAATAGCAAAGTTGTAATTCTGTTAAGAACCCACGGGAAAAACGTAACATTTGGTGTCAGAAGTCGGATTGTGAAGGGACCGGACTTGCGAAGTATTTTTCGAGGAAAGAAGAAGTACAAGTACGTCAACGAGACCGTTTGATTGGTGGATTCTGGTAAAAGTTTATAACATTCTATGGTCAATACAAGGAAACAAACGGCAGAAATGGAGCAAATTAATAAAATTAATAAAGTGTTGGCCGATTTCATGGAAAATCTAAATGCTGAGAGACAAATAGAACAGGACCGGCTGCAGAAAATTTTCCAAGACCAAGAAAATAGAAGGGAAGCAGAACAGGATCGGCTGCAGAAAATTTTTCAAGATCAAGAAGATAAAAAGCAAGCGGATCGGGAAGAGGATGAACGTAAAAGGCAAGCAGAACAGGACCGGCTTCAGAAAATTTTGCAAGACCAAGAAGACAAAAGACAAGCAGAACAGGACCGGCTTCAGAAAATTTTGCAAGACCAAGAAGACAAAAGACAAGCAGAACAGGACCGGCTTCACAAAATGTTACAAGACCACGAAGATAAAAGGCAAGCAGAACAGGACGATCGGCTTCAGAAAATTTTGCAAGAACAAGAAAACAAAAGGCAAGCAGAACAGGACCGGCTGCAGAAAATTTTACAAGACCAGGAAGATAAAAGGCAAGCAGAACAGGACCGGCTTCAGAAAATTTTACAAGATCAAGAAGATAAAAGGCAAATAGAACAGGACCGGATTCAGAAATGGATGCTGGATGTAGTTGTAGGCGAGCAAGGTAAATTACAGAAAATATTGGACGAAAAATTTGAAAAAGAAGTAAACACTATACAAAAAGAAGTTAGAAACGTACAGAAAGAAATGAAGGATCTTCAAGCAGAAGTTACCAAATTAAAACATCAAGGACCCACTGAGAGAGCAGTCGCCTCAGGGCAAAACATCAAACCTCCAACGTATGACGGTCAAACATCCTGGACAATGTACAGAAGGCAATTTGAAGCCGCTGCTGTTGCCAACGGTTGGAATAATGAAGAAATGGCTACATCACTAGTGGTAGCGCTTCGTGGATCTGCCCTGGAACTACTGCAGACCATTCCCTATCAGCCAACAAGGGAAATATGACATCCTTGTAGCTGTCCTGGAGAGACGATTTGGAGACCAACACCGAAGACAACTGTATCAGGCACAAGTAAAGTCTCGGCATCAGAAGCCTGGTGAAAACCTGCAAGAATTTGAGGCAGACATTAGACGTCTCATTCAATTGGCCTACCCGGGAGCGACAGAGGGATTTGAAGAGGAACTTGCTGCCCAATATTTCGTGGATGGTATCAGAGATCCAGAAACTCAGAAAATGCTTCGCCTAGCCAAATTTGATAACAGCAGTGAAGCTTTGGGTCGAGCCCTAGAAATCGAGGCGGCCTGTAAAATCTCCAAGCCAAAAATCAGGGCCGTATCCATCCAGGAAGGAAAGCCGACAAACAGCTGTGAATTAAATGAGATGGATGAAATTTTGAAGAAATTAACGGAAATTCTTCAAGCCACGGCGAGATTCCGGGAGCCAATGGAAGATAGGCCACGTAACCGAAATACATCAAATCAGTGCTATAGATGTGGCAGGACTGGACATTTCAAAAGAGACTGCCGAGTACAACTACGGTCTAGATCTCCATCCAGAGACGCTATGGCCCCCAAGTCAAATCAGGAAAACTTCAATTAGTCAACATTGCGGGGCGGGTGTTGGCTAAAGAAGATAAAGCCCCCAGGATCGTCTCCATAAAAAGCCTAGGAAAAGCCGCCGACAGTCTAACAATTACAGGAAAGATCAACGGAAGAGCCATAACAATTACTGTTGACACTGGTGCGGCGGTATCTTTGATAAGGTCCAACAGAGTAAATAGAGTAGAAGTTCTACCCATATCAAAGAATGTAGTTTTACGTACAGTTACCGGTGAGACAGCTGAAGTACTTGGGGAAATGGATATCGAACTTCAACTGGGACGAATTAAACTACACCACACAGTGTTAGTCGCCGACATCGAAGACGAATTTATTTTGGGGATGGATCTCATCGGTCAACATGGATTCTCTTTTGACAACAAGCTTAATCTTCTGAAGTTTGGCACCGGAGAGTTCATCCTTAACAAAACAGACGATGGCACACCGACTAAAGTAGTGGCGGCATGTACTGTCAGAATAAGCGGAAATACCGAGCAGATAATTTTTGGGAAATTGGAGAAGGATTTTGGAGGCTGCATCGGACTTATCCAACACCACGATTTGCCTTGCAAACACCTCGTAGGCAAAGCACTAGTCAAAACCGACGGCGAAATACCGATAAGGATAGCAAATATTTCATCCAATTCCATCAAAATCAATAAAGGAGATGTAATAGCCACTTGCGAGCCGGTGCAATGGGTAACCAGTTGCGAGACGCAGTCAGAAGTACTGAAGTAACACCCTCGACATCATCTAAGGAAGTCCTAGAACATTTCCATAAGTCGTGGCAACATCTGTCTTCCGAAGAACTGAAGAGAGCTACACAATTTATCAAAGAGCAGAGCACAGCCTTTGAAAGGAAAAATGGCAATACTGGAAGAACGAACATCATAAAACATAAAATCGACACTGGAAGTGCTCACTCCATACGACAGCATCCTCGGAGGCTACCAGTGACGAAGCAGCAAGAGGTTACCACATTAGTCAACAAGATGCTTGACGATGGAATTATTGAGGAATCATCGAGCCCATGGTCGTCTCCTGTTGTCTTAGTTACCAAAAAAGATGGGACTACCAGATTCTGCGTGTACTATAGAAAGCTCAATGACGTCACCAAGAAAGACAGCTATCCACTTCCCAGGATTGATGACACGTTGACGACACTAGCAGGTTCTCATTGGTTCTCAACACTCGATTTAAAGAGCGGCTACTGTCAAGTAGTCATCGACGAACAAGATAAGGAAAAGACTGCGTTTTCTACCGGAAGTGGTTTATATCAGTTTAAAGTTATGCCCTTCGGATTATGCAATGTCTTATGGAGGTTGTTCTACGAGGCCTCATTTGGAAGACATGCCTGGTCTATCTCGATGATATAATGGTAATGGGAAAAACTTTCGAAGAGCACCTACAAAACTTGCATGAAGTGTTTACTAGAATCAAGAATGCTCAGCTCTTACTGAATCCAAAGAAATGTTTTCTTTTCCAACAAAAAGTTGAATTTCTCGGGCATGTTGTGTCATCAGAGGGAATCCAAACCGACCAACGGAAGATTACAGCAATCAAGGACTGGCCTCGTCCTCGCGACAAACATGAACTGCGGAGCTTTCTTGGACTATGTACTTATTATAGAAGATTTGTTGAAGGATTTGCAAATATAGCTGCACCTCTACATAAGCTCACTGAAGAACGAGCTAATTATAACTGGGATCATAACTGCGATTCTGCGTTCAGGAAATTAAAAGCGGCCCTATGTTCTATTCCAATATTGGGATATCCGGAACAAAGGGGTAAATTTGTATTGGACACAGATGCAAGTAACACCGGCATCGGAGCAGTTTTATCGCAAGTACATGCAGGGGAAGAACGAGTTATCGAATACTACAGTCGAACACTTTCGAAACCTGAACGTAACTACTGTGTATCCCGAAAAGAGCTTTTGGCAATAGTACGGTCTGTTGAGCATTTCCATCAATATCTATATGGGCAAGAATTTCTGATAAGGACTGATCATGCAGCACTTAAATGGCTTTTGGATATGAAACAACCTGAAGGACAGGTAGCCAGGTGGCTTGAAAAGTTGCAACAATATAATTTTAAGGTTAAGCACAGAGCAGGGAGATTGCATAATAATGCATATGCTTTATACAGAATACCATGCGCGGATAATTGTAAGCATTGCCAAAGAGTAGATCAACGAGAAGGAATTACTCCGATTAGGCAAACGAAATTTGAGGTTGATCAGCAGTGGACCACAGAGCAACTTAAAAGACCAAGCTGGAGCGAGATATCAACTAAAGGACTTGCTTTTAAAACTCTGTGGGCTGACCTGGTGGTGAAAAATTGACTTCTTAAACGAGCCTGGGAAAGCGCCGATGGAAAAGTAGTGAAGACACAGTTAGTGGTACCAAGGAGGAAGATATCGGAAGTTCTAGAAGAAGTTCATAATGGAAAGTCTGGTGCTCATCTCGGAGTGAACAAAACGATTGACAAGATTCGCGACAGATTTTACTGGGTCAACTACTGCCAGGATGTGAAATCGTGGTGTCGGCAGTGCTCAACCTGTGCCGCAAGCCAAGGACCCAAAACAAGATCTAGGGGCAAAATGAAACAGTTTAATGTGGGCCTACCGTTTGAACGTATCGCCATTGACGTAGCTGGCCCTTTTCCAGAGACAAATAATGGTAACAAGTACATTTTAGTGGCAATTGACTACTTCAGTAAATGGCCTGAAGTCTTTGCAGTCCCCAATCAAGAAGCTGTTACCATAGCAGAGGTCCCTGTGAATAACCTATTCAGCAGATTTGGTGTTCCGTTAGAGCTGCACTCAGATCAAGGAAGCAACTTCGAATCCAAGGTTTTCCAGAAAGTCTGTGATTTACTCAACATCCATAAAACACGGACTACCGCCTTACATCCACAATCAGACGGCATGGTTGAGAGGTTTAACAAGACCATTGAAGAACATTTGTCAAAGGTCGTAGATGAACATCAGAAGGATTGGGACCAACACATACCACTATTTTTAATGGCCTATCGATCAGCAGTCCATGACACGACAGGGCTAACACCAGCCATGGTTTTATTTGGAAGAGAACTCCGCTTACCCTGCGACCTATTATTCGGAACCAGTGGCGTAACTACCATAAGACAAGTAAGGGCAATGCGTTGGGGCCCCCCAGGCTTGGGGGCCCACTCGTGCAGTGCCTAATATTGAAGGTTTCTGTCAACTGAACCTAGGAACACCTTTCTGTCAAGCAAGGATTATTTTTTATTAAGTTCTGCATAATTTAATACCTAATGAAAAGTTTGGCAACATCAGCGTCGCGACACTCGTCAGTCGCCGATCAGGTCTTTGATTCGCAGTGAGCGCCATCGTCTTTTGGTTAAACATCCCGGGAATCCCGTTTTGTTGACATATTTTAACCTGTTGCCAAGAGCATTACCTTACCATTATCTTATAGTTTTAGTATTTGATACGCTAATTGTTTCTACGTTTTAAAAATGAGTGACCACAAAAAAAATATACCTAAAAGCGCCCGCAATTAAAAGAAAACTAAAATAAGAATGGGAAAATGTTTTTTGTTCGACGAAATCGCAGTCTGAGCCAATTTTGCAATACCCCCCGTTTGGCCAAGGGAGGGGGGAGAAGGAAAAACTTAAATAATTAATTTCGGAAGAACGGGAAGAGGTACGGGTTCGAAATTTTTATGGTTAGTGCGCCACATGGGGGGCCACCTTAGACCATGCTCTAATTTAAGAGGGGATTTTGAGGTATCTCTACAACGAAGGCTTGGATCGAAATTCTGACAAACGATGACCCCACTTGTTGCAGTTTTCACTTATATCGTGTGGTTTAAGCACACACAAAATTTTTATTTTTTTACATTGGTGTTTTTTATCAGCTATTGACATTATAAAGTCTCAGTTAACAACTAGATTTACAGGTTTAAATAAGATAAGTGGTATCTTTTTGTTTTTGCAACCTAAAAATCTCAAAGTTCAAAATCCTTAAGAGCTACAATCAACAGAAATATTCTCAAATCATATTGCAAAATTTCTCTTACAATTTATAAAAACAGAGTTAAATCAAGATATGACAGCAAAAAAATTTTAAACAAATTTACATTGACCTATTAATATTTTTTACCATGCCGATTATATATGTGTCAGCTAAAGAATCTTTTAGTAAACTATTTAAAGAATCAAATAGATCGATTTCAATATTTATCTTTCATTTCCGTCGAAATTGAAGCTCCCAACAAATTAGATCTTAAATATGCATATGAATTGGCAGTGTGTAAAACGAGAAAAAATCGATTTAGATTTTAATAAGTTAAAGTCGAGTGTTGCTTTAAACTAGGGAAATTTCATTAATATTTCCAAATTCGTTATTAACTACCTACTACTTGGTTAAAATTTAAGTTTTTCTTTTTTTGATAAAAAGAAATATTTTGATGTTATATGTAAAATAAATAAAAAAATTAAAGCTGGTTGTTTAATTTTTATTTGGTATTTGTGATTTGTGACTGAAAGGGGGGCCTCCTTATGTATTTTGCGTTGGGGCCAAAAAAATTTAGTTACGCCACTGTTCGGAACGCCAGACAACCAGGATATGGAAATTCAAGACTACGCGGACTCCCTTAAGGAAAAGTTACTATACATCCATGAATTAGCCAGAGAAAACACGGAGAAGGCCAGTGACCGAATGAAGACACGATATGATCTCAAAGCTAATTCTATGGGATTTCAGATGAACGATAAAGTCTGGTTATATAATCCGCAAAGGAAGAAAGGAAGATCTCCCAACATAACGCCAGTATGGGAAGGACCCTATACAGTCATCAAAAGAATTAATGACGTTGTGTATAGAATTCAGCGTAGTCCCAGAAGCAAACTGAAAGTTGCTCACCTCGACAGACTGAAAGCATACCACGGACATGCAGTATCTGATCGGGACGATCAGGTTTAAGAGGGAGGCAATGTCACGACTAACAACCATCCGAACGTTTTTGTTCTACCCTATAGAACTAGTCGCCGCGCCGCCGTGTCCCTCGCTTCTCTGTCTGTATGAATCATCGCCCGGCCGGCCGCGAAGTTTCGGGATCGCTGAAATTATCTCGACGGCCTCGTCGAGATCATATAGAGTGGCCTCGGAATACTTCCCGAATATTCGTGATAGATTTGAGATTATATATAAGCAGACCTAAGGCGAATGTTAGTCAGTTAGTTCAGCTAATCATTGAGTGTTGAACAGATATTAGTGGCAAAGTTATAAGAGTAGTATAGAGTGTTAAATTGTATACAGTAGTAGTGAATAAAGAGAGTATTAGTTGAAAATAGCAAGGTTGTAATTCTGTTAAGAATCCACGGGAAAAACGTAACAATAGTAATAAGTATTATCCTGAAAACCTTTAATTATTAGTCGATGTGACGATAGATACCGTATGCATATTGCGCTTATTTTTAATTAGTTGGAATTGTTTTTTTTATCTTCTGTAATCATTTATTACGTTATACTGTTACATCTGATATGATCTAGTTCGATATTCGTGAGCATATATCAAATTATTAAGTGTTTCCAATTGAGATCTTTTACCTTTTTGTTATAAATTTATATCATTTTGTTATTGAAAGAAATATGACAACACGTTAACGACAAACATAACAAACGCCAATAAATTTAGACCTGCACGAATGTGACCGTCTTTTATTTGCTCTGAAATAGCTCAACCAACTGTAATTAGTAGTCGTCTAGACTTTAAATTGCCCTTGTGTAGCGGATATTCGTCGATTTTGGATCGCCCTTATGGATTCTTAAGATCGAGGATCTTCCTGTTTGGGTCTGCGGATTTGGATATTTCAAACTGGTGGCGTCCTGGTCAAGAGTCAGTAATTGTCCCACTCCCACGCCGACGAGCAAGTCGGAGCACACATGTTGCGCTGGCCGCATCCTTAATGGTAGGTATCATCTTATTCATATTCTATCTCGCTAACACATTTAAAAGGGTTTTACGCGCAACATATGTAAATTAAATTGGATATTCGATAAAAATAATTTATACCCTAAAGTTTACTATTAATAGAGATTTAGTCACTCCAAAAAGAAGCTGAACAGACCAATAGGAAAATAAAAATTCTTACTCATTTGTAATAGTTCTACAATTATTGTAAATAATATTATGTTCAAATATCAGAAAAATCGTTTAATGTTTAGATCTTAATTAAGTACATAAAATATCAGACTGTCATATGTAATTAATGTAATTAATAATAATGACGCCATACTTAGTTCTAAACTATTTTTAAACGGGCGTTTTGCAGCTTTCGAAACGTCCATAAAATAATTAGTTTATACAAACTTACATCAAAATTTTAGAGCGATAAGAGCAAAAAAACAAGATGTTTACAAAAGCAGTAATTCACAGATAATACCCAATTTGTTTCCAAAATTTTTCTGCTGGTGTGGGCAAAAATTTTGAATATCGAATAAACTTTTTGGTGCAGGCCCTACATAACCCCTGCGCAGAAGGTCAAATAAAATAGGCGAGTTATTGGTCTATGTTTCGTATCTGGTGTGGCTTTATCTGGGACTTAATCTAGTGAGCCACGCCTCTAGAAGTGCGGGCAAATAATAATGAACCGCACCTTAGAGGCCTGTGCACCGGACCGCATGGTCGAATTCTAGATTTGCGTCTATCCAACGCAGGGAGACGCTGTTTGTCGTATGTGGCAACAGTGTCATTAGAACGCTTTTGACCTTCACCCTTCACCAAACATGCAGTAAAGCAGGTGATAGAGGAGCGAAGGAAGAGAGTATGAAATATAATTTGATTTTGGAAGAGGGGGTTTAATTTGTGTTTTTTTATTTAATAAATAAAGCCCGACGTTTGTAGGGGTTTTTATTGATATGAGGACATATTGGTGGATAGAAAATAGTAAGGTAACACGGCGAAAATATCAGTAAATCATAAGCTAGTTACTTTGTTGAATGCCATTTTTTTGAAAATCTTCTATTTTAATTTTATATATAAGTAGAAAATGAAAATTCTATGTCATTTACTAAAAGTCAAAAACACAACCTGTTATAATTAAGAATAAAAGTTAATATTTTTACTAAATAAACATTTTAATTCCGTATAATCTTTTGTGGGTGTTTTAATTAAGATTTTATTGGTTTTCCTGCTAATCTAATTTATATTTATAGATGTTGTTTTTTACTCGAAATTTCTGTCGTATCAACAGAGTTAGTGGCTACCAACAAAACTGTAACTGCCCTGTATATGACAAAAATTTTTAAAATCGTAATTGACATTGTACGATCGTTTTCCCCATGCCCCGTCTGTAACAACCGTTATTATATTCGTTGTTTCATTTACGTCAATGTTTCTAGCCAATTTTGCTTCCTCTGCTGCAGCTTCTTCCATCTTTTGCCAAGCTGATTTTCTAATAAAATCGGCCACTTGTTCGTGATACTTATTAAAAGTATTCATTGTCATTAGTGGCATATTTAGGGTGGAAGTAAGTTCATTTACTTGGAAGTAACCAACGCCAGTAGATATTGATCCCAAAACAAAAGAAGAATTGTCATTTACTTTATTGCCATATTCAATATCTGATGTTAGAGTTGTAATGCAGTGGCACATTTCGCATCTTAAATTAAATGTACTGAAAAGGCTGTTTCTTTTTTCGCTAACCAACTTCATATTAATTAGTGAGCAGTCAAATGACTCATGTTTTTCCCCATTCAGTATTTGCTTCAACAGGTGCTCAACATTAACTATGCGTCTTCCTTTAACCAAATTTTCCCTAAAAATGAGAATTTCAAGACTTATTATGACTGTTTAATTTTCATTTATATTCATGATACAAAATTAACATATTACTTACTGTTGAGAATTATCTCCAGTCATGGAGTATACCTATTTTTCAATTTCTATATTGTCATCATCAATTTGCGAGATATTTCTGAGAGATGGTAATGGAGATGTTTAGAGCAAATTATGTTATGTGTTATTATTATTATTATTATTATTATTATTATTATCAATATAATGTCATAATATCATATTATTATATATGCTTACCTTTCAGGTTTATCAATGAAATTTATTCCAGGAGTCATGGGCTCATCATGGGGGATAATGCATGTACTGTTTTTCTAGATCCAAAGAGTTAATAAATATTTAAGACATTTGGGTCAACTTTAGTTTAGCCGAAATCAGTTACAAACAAAATCGTTGTATAGAATGATTCTACACATGAATACTAACGTAACATATTATTCCTGCGGAAATGCTTCATTTATTTTTATTTTCCTGCGTTCCTGCAGGAAAAAAAATAGTTACGCTAGTATTGATGTCTAGAATCGTTGTACATACAGAACAATTTTTTGAAACTGATTTCGACTCTTCTAAAGTTCAAAATCAGACAGTTTTTCTTGTTTTCTGAAAATTCAGCAGGGAAAAAAATATGTTACCTACGTTAGTATTCATATGCAGAATCATTCTATAAAACAATTTTTGATGTGTAAACATCTTACGCGGCGGTATGAGGGTAAATCTCGGCAAATGGGACGGAAACTCAAATGGCGCTTCTAAAAAGCTAGCCGCTAGGCTAGATGTTCATTATATTATATTCGCAGTGTATTTGGATCCACACAGCTTATTTTTAATAGACGGTTGAATTTAAAATGAATTTTTGCTTCAAAATCCACGACAAATTCGTCCGAAGCCACGGCTATCGTCCTAAAAATTTCGGATTTGTATACAATTTTGCCATTTAAAAACGTTTTTAAAGGGATTTTAGACGATAAAATAGCATATTTTAAATTAAACGAACTGTCAAAAGTATTATTCAGATGCCCAGACGTTTGAAACAATATTGAGTCATGCAGTGAATTAATCCACTCCGATTGAAGCTGCCAGTAAGTATTATTAAAGAATCCTAACTAATATTATAAATGCGAACAACTAATATTATAAATGCGAATAACTAATATTATAAATGCGAATGTGTTTGTTTGTTTATTTGTTTCTTACGCTTTCACGCATAAGCTACTCAACCCATCATCATGAAATTTTGTACAGATATTTTCAAGGGTATAGTAAAGAACATAGGACACCTTTAGATTTTACCCGCGGCTTCGCTCGCCTTGCTTTTTATGGATAGTTTTAATTCTATTTTTTATTTTCTTGAGGTTATATTTGTAAGTTTTTTCTTGTTTTTTGGCATGCCTGGGGTTAGTTTTTGTTCATTGCGCTCCTGTAGCGAGCGAAGAGAGTGGAGGGTTATGCGTGAAGTGTAATATTAGACATTCTAATGTAAACGTTAAAAATCTAAACAATAAACAACGCACGTCAGGCGGTATCTGTGACGGGAATGTGTTTTGCAGGCTGTCTGTAACCGTTAGTGTAAAACGTGTTCTTTATAACGCCAAAATATAAGCAATCAATTCCAAATAAGTGGTTGTCTATATTGAGGCGTCACGCGGCCTAAGGTGTCATTAGATTTTTATGTCGATGATGTCAATATATGATATGTTTACACATCAGTGTCTTGAGTACTAGTTTTTTTCTCTCAATTTTTGCCCCCGGTTTCGACACTTATTTATTTTTTTTCCTTTTTTCCACCGTTTTTTTCGCTAAAAACCGCGTTTCTCTAACTCTTTTTATTTTTTTTCTTTATTTCGTTTTAACTTTTCAAACAATTTTTCCTTTTTTATTAATTTTTTTCTTATTTGATTTTATTATATTTTTATTAACTTTCCGAATTACTTTGTTTTTATTTTTTTTTTCTTACTTCGTTGTATAATCTTTTTATTAAATTTCCGAAAATTTTATAGGTTTTTTCAATTTTGTCCCATTTTTAATTTTTTTTTCATAAATAATTTTTCTTCTCATTTTTGACATCCCCGATCTCGTAGTTGAACTTTTTCGCCTTTTTTCTTATTTTTATGAAAATGGGGTGGTGTGGGTGTAGGGTAGTATAATTCCCCCCCCCCCCCCCCCCCCCCCCCC
>MU184660.1:40117-51539 GCA_016904865.1 Pissodes strobi | reverse complement strand
CCCCCCCCCCCCCCACTGATGATTGCTTGTCAGATTTTTTATCCGAGGCTTCGTTGCAAATATCGGCAAAAAAACCCTTACATTAGAGCCCCTGTCTTCCCATATGGTCAAAGGTAGCCCCCCCCCCCCCCCCCCGCGCCCCTACCATAAAAATTTCGTTCTCCCGAAATTAATTATTTTAGCTTTTCTTCTACCCCCTCTCCTGACCAAACGGGGGGTGATACGGGGTTCAGTTTTCGTCCAGGATCCTCTTTTTATCCCGGCTACATGTCCTGAAAATTTCAACCCTCTAGCTATACTGGAACGTGCTTAATTAAAGGGGCGTTTCACTTTGATAGCATTTTTTCTGACTTTACCCTCGCTAAAGAAGTTTTACTTCAAAAACCTAAAAACCTACCTACCTATGGAAGTTAGACGCCTAGCACGGCGACATTGTATAATCAATCCTAAACCTCACATGTCACGATAGTTAATAAAATAAAACATAAATGTGTAAATCTAACCCGAGATCCAACCTATCAAAATAATATGATCAAAGCAATATTTTTTAAAGAAAATTGTTTTAAACTTTATGCATGCTAAAATGATCTGTTCAAAAAAATTACCGATTTGTCTAAACCCAAAAAATATGAGACAAAACAAAACTAATATACCTAATATGTGCGTTTTTTCTCAACTACTTATTCGAAAATTAACAATCACCGTCATAAAGTTGACACAAATGTTTATACAATAGTTTTTAAAATAAATTTGCACACGATCCAGATCACCTACTAAAAGCCGACCCTGTTCTGTTTGCTTACTGCTAAAATTAGCCAAGCAACGTGTCACAGGTCGTAGCTCGAAATATTCTTGCGTTTACGGGCGGCAATGCGCTATTGCCAGTTCACAACTACTGAAGTTATTTTAATTGTTTCTCAAAATCACCTTGCGTAATTTTATGAAAAAAGTGAAAGAAAAATGGCAAATCCAACTGGTAGATTATCCATTAAACACTTCAAAGAATGTCGGTAAAGGAATATTTTATAATTAAAAAAAATCTAAAATTTTCGAAAATTTTAACGATATAGCGATGAGCAGTATTATATTTCTAAGATATTCCCAAATTTTCAATAAATTTAATGCTGCAATTTTCCCGTAGCGTTATGTGTCGTTTTCCCAATATAATAGTCACTGAACAATCCTCTTCGTCACAATAAAGATTTGCTGTCATACAAGCTTTTGTTTTCCTTAGGGATCCATGGCTGTTGCGATAAAATATCGCATTACAACAGGAATGTACACCGATTTCTCCATGAGGAATTTCCAGAGCGTTGTATAGGAAATGGAAATTTTGTAGAATGGCCAGCGAGATTTGCAGATTTGTCTCCACTTGATTTTTACTTGTGGGGGGTACTCTTAAAAATTTAATTTACGAAAGACCTGCTAATAGTAGAGACGGTTTGAGGGATAGAATAATGAATGCATTTGTAAATTTAAATAGAAGGGGGTTTTACAGAGCCGTTCAAAAAAAAAAAGAAAATATTGCTTTAGAACACTTTTGTGCCGAAATTAATGTGTTTTTTTTTTATTTTATTTAGTAATCAGGTTATTTATTTATGTATTTATTTGTTGTATGTTTTTGATATTTTTATGTTAATATTGAATTTTCATTTCGCATTAGCGTTTTGCTTATCAGTTTAACATATGTAAGATTTTTAGATTTTAAATAAAACCTAATTTCCTACCTTTTCCCTATTCTTAGGTATTCCTTGTAACTCTCTAATAATTTTTAAATTGGCTTTTCATGGGTGTGCGTTAAGAAACAAAAAAAACTAGGATTCCCGCCAAAGTTTCGGAAAATCTAGGGCTTTGGGGATGCATTTTTCAAAACGTTGGTTTTTTTTCTTTCTGGACCCATGACGTCAAAAACAAAATTCAAAAATTTCATATTATTCATTCATTTCAGTACCCATACTTTCATTTCAACATAAAAGTTTTATAATTTAATCGTTTTTCAATGCGTTGAATAAGGACGGATTTATAAATAATAAAACAATGTGATAGACAGAGGTGGGCGTTTCATACATTTTAGGGCGAAATTTTCTTATGTTTACGATACGTCATTGCTTTAGGGAGGCTAAAAAGCAACGAAAAAAAAATGCAGGACCGTATTTTAAAATTAAGTTGATGATGGTTGCTAGAAGACGAAACAAAACCGCTAGTTTATTCCTGATCCTTTGATTGTGGTTGTCCTTGGTTTCGTCGATCACACGCTTGCATTCGTTTCTCGCTTCGACAAAGTAATTGCGATTTTCAGCGGTCTGATTTTGCTGCCAGTACTTGTAGGCTTGCTGTATCCTACCTACAGCTCTTTCCCATCTTCTCTCGAACCAGGGCTTTCCTTTTGACGGTAACTTGATGGAATTTGGGATATACGCTTCCATTCCTGAGGAGATTACTTGCGTGGTCTTTTCGCGGCAGACTGACGGGTCGTCAGTGCCAAAGCAGACGTCGAGCCAAAGAAAATCTAAGTAGAAATCCCTTACATCGTCCCAGTTTGCAGAATTGTAATGCCAGATTTTGCGAGGCAATGGTGCACCCTTCTGTAGAAACAAACAAACCCTTGTAATAAGTTTGTGGTCGGAAGTACCTAATGGCGGACCAACTGTAATTGTGTACTGGTCAGGATTGGTGGTTAGATAAAGATCCAGGAGGGCGGCGACAAGTTGAGTAAGCCCGCAGCTGATGGCAAATGCTTCAGCGTTTCTACCTTCGTTGTCGGTCTTGTCGTGATGTTTGCGCCAGTTGGTGTTGTGGGCATTGAAGTCTCCCAGAACGATTATTTCTGAATTGGGGTGATCGACCAGTATTGAGTCAAAAGTGGTAGGTAGTGTTGTAAAAAAGCTTTGGTAGGCTCTATCGGTCGGAGGGCGATAGAGACAACATATAAACTTTGGTTAATACCTTGACGATGAACTTGAGCCACATGATGTCAAGTTTGTTCGGTTCGAGTGTGCGGTGACATGAAAGGTCGCTTCGGACAAAAAGGCATATTCCGAACTTATGTCTAAATCGGATATGTAAGTCATAAATAGGATAGGGGTAGTTTACTGTTGTTGTAGAACCTAATTGTGTTTCTGTAAGGGCTAGTATGTGTGTTCTATTTGCTTGTAGATGTTGGTGTACAGAATTTATGTTTGTGTTTAGGCCTCGTATGTTGCAGAAAGCTATTCCAAATTGGTTCGGTATCTTTGCTGTCTGTGAAATGCAGAATGAAGGGCTCCCAGGGCCACAAAGCGCCCGGAGATCCGAATGGCCTGGGAGTTTACTTCCGGAATATTTTGATCCTGGAAGCACCATCATGTCCATATACTACTGTGGAACCCGGAAGCATATTTACACATCCTCACAGGGTGCTGAAATCGGTTAGGGTTTGTAGGCGTTTGTAGCAATACAAAAGCTCACTGATTTGGGCACCTAATCGCGCCATGTCTTCACGGTGCAATCAATTTGCGGTAAGAGCTCTCGAGGTTTAGATGGCTGGGTCTCACCTGGACGGTCCGGGTTCAAACCCCGTTGCTTTTTAAGGTTAAGTTTCGAAACAGTTTTTTCTTGATTTAGGGTAAGTCTTGGGTTAGTTTGGGTTAGCACCTGGTTAGGTCCCTTTTCTTGAGTCTCCGAAGCGAGCGGAGGGCCATGCGAAAAGCAAAATATTATATAACAGCGTATTCCAGATGCCCAAATCAGTGAGCTTTTGTAGCGCTACAAACGCTTACAAAACCTAACCGATTTCAGCACCCTGGTGCCTATGATAGCCAGTTACGTAGGTGCCGAAATCAGTGAGCTTTTGTAGCGTAATTATTGTTCACAAAGGCTCACAGTTTTCAGCACCCTGGTGCCATCGTATGTGAGGAAGTGTAAATATGCAGCACGGAACCAACGAATCTCGCAACTCTTATAAGAATTTCAACTGGGAGGAGTACCGAAGAAGGCTAAATGAGGCAACGATGATTCCGAGGCAGATTGACAGCGTCCAGGAATTGAGAAGCAAGTTCAATTACTCACCTCAAATATCCAGCGTGTCAGAGATACACTAGTTCACATGGTCAGGAAAGAGCGCCCTGCAGAATACATTCTAGGGTATGACATACTGTTAATAGCCTACAGATACCGGGTTAGGCGCAGATGGCAGCGCAACAGAGCGCGCGCAGATCGCTTGCTAATGACAGGAGTAACTGACACAATTAAGACCGATACATGGGGCTACAGGACTGAAAAATGGATGGAGTAGAGTAACTAAATAAACACGCCCTGTGGAGGCTAGCTAGGAGTGTCCGGAGAACCTCCGCGCATATGCCTCTAATTGAACACAATGGAGTCGAAATTATCGAAGATCAAGGCAAAGCGGAAGCCTTCGCGGATCTTCTGGAGAGCATCCACGGAGAGACACCGAATGTCACTCCATTTCATCAAAAGTTAAGGACACGGTAGATAAATTTAAATGCCAGAAATGCCCCTAGCCTCCAACGGTTGTAGACAAACTGCTTGCCTCGTCGACGGGGGTAAGGAAAATGTTGAGCCATCTGCCCATTAAAAGGGCTCCAGGACATGATAACATACCATACAGTACGTTACGTAACATACCGAACAAATCCGTAATACACTGCATGCAGATTGTAAATGCCATATTCCGCCTACAGCACTTTCCTACTCTCTGGAAGCACACCCGTGTAATATTTTAAAAGCCGACGATACTGCCATATATTCGGAATCCCCTATAGCGCAGGCTGCGAAGGTTAAAATCATGACGCACTTAGATGTATTACTACCATACATATATATAACAAGAATATATCGCGCGTTACCCCTTTATGCAATGAGTTGGACGTGTAACCGACACAGAGAGATGGATATATTTTCGCCGTATGTATTTCGCATAAGTCTGTCTGGTTAGGAAACCGGTAGATATGCGCAAAATCGGATATAAACACGTTTATTGGCTACAGAGCAAGCATCGTTGTCTATGCTGACGTCGTCGCCGTCGCGGTAATAAAATAAAACCGGCCATGTTGAATATCGACCTGTGATTGCTTGGTTTGTATTTTGTTACAAGTTTGTTATTTTGGCGTTATCACAAGAATATTGCTTCCTATTCTCGTGGCGTTATATTATCGATTATAGAGCATATTATGTCCTCAAAAATGCGTGGAAAGAAGCATTGCTATATTTATATGTAATATTTACTGTATACAATAATTTTATTACGGGAAATTTTCAAGTATTTAAACTACTCTTATTATGTATTTTAAGGTTTTCACGTGCATTCAAAACGCAAAGATTGCCTCCTAATATCTTATTGGCAAGAATTCATGACATGCGCAATTCGAACCGGTTTCCCGAGTAGATCGACTTATGCCTAGTTCATATACATTCGTCCTTTAGTCTTGGCTTCACGTAATTGGCATAATGCGCGATATATTCTTATTACATATATGCTACCATACTACAAGGACTGGAAAATTCACACTAACATAACAAAAACAGAACTGGCTTTACTGACTAGAAAGTGTACTAACATATAAATAACGTCACTGACCATAAACGACGCACAAGTACTAAAGAAAGACAAGGTAAAATATCTAGACATTACCTTTGACAAAAAACTGAACTTTAGAGAACACAAAACGGACATAAAAAGAAAAAAACGTCGCACGGTGGTCAAAAATCGAAAAAACGTGATCGAAATCCATTTTTCGTACAATTTGCAAATTTGTTTATTTTAAGGTAATGTGACTCTACTATAACGTAGGCAACACTAGACGATGTAGCAAGTTTGTGATCGTAATCATTCTAGAGTCATGAGCATTTAAAGTGGTCAAATTTCAAGTGTTTTTGTAATTACTATTTTCGGTTAACAATTATAGCTCGCTAGAATTTGTAGTACTACCCCATGTGGATTTTAAATATCCGCATTTTTTAACTAAATAGGAATATCTCTCTTTATATATTTGCGTAATACCCAATCTTCAACGATGTTTCTGTTAATTTTAGGACTACTTATATAATGCTACATGATTTCTTGAAATTTCGGTATTACGTAGATATTCGTTAAGTAATATACAAGAATACACGACAAAATTTGCATAATCCGATTCTCTTAGATTGTAACAACGTGTCTGTTCCTAATTTTCTTGCGGATAAGGGGGTCGGGGCTACGTGAAGTCACCGCTCGCGGCCTGTCGTATCGCATCGGCCCTACATCGGTCGCCTGAAATAAGAGTGTACCTGTACCTATCGCATAGTGCTCATGCTCATTTAGCATAGATAATATATAAAAAACTCATTTAGTTACGTTCTTCACGGGCAAAACAACGTGTGTTCTAAGTAGTGTTTCCCGATTGTGAAATCTTTAGTTTGTGCATTTTATTAACATAACATTTTATAAACTGCTTAAAGAAGCTACAACAACTCCAACAAGAGCACGGAAAATTTTGGAAACCTGGAGAAGTCCTCCGCAGTCAAGTTATTCGGAGGAGAAAGCCTTGTGCACATAATTCATTTGAACCTTACGAAAATTCAGTATGAAGTATTAAGAGCAAAGAAAGCTTTATATCCTACTGAAATAGTAATTTCCGAAAGAAAATGCGAGGTATCACTACAAACATTATTAAATAACACGTGCGAACGCATTATATGGATGGTAGTTCTGGGTTTACCACATTCAAACAGACGAAAAGCGAAGAGCCAGTATCTTTGCGAGCGGAAGAAAGTTTATTCGCAACATCACTTGTACCTAAATTTGGGAAAATCCGAAACCAGCCACCAGACTAACGGTATGCCGATTGCAGGTCTTAATATCGCCCGGGCCGCGCATTGACGTCATGCGGGAGGTAGAAATTCACTCGATGCTTCTCCAGTCGCGATACAAGTGTTCTTGTGTATGGTTGTAATTATTGTATCTGTAGGTACCTTTATAGTGTTATTATATATTTATGTATCTAACAAGCCCAGTGTGTAATTAATAGATAGTTAAAACTGAGACTAAAATGCCGAACTGTGCTGTGGCTACTTGTAAAAACAATAATAAGAAAACTAAAGGTAGTGATATCCGATATTTCCGATTTCCGCAAAATGATGATTTATCGAAACAGTGGGTAAACGCTTGCCGAAGAAATGATAAAATTAATTTAAATAATGGTAAGTAGCAACATATTATTATAGGCGGTTTGGTAGTTAATGCACGAAATTGAAATTTTTGGTAAACTATTTTGATATTAATTCATTAAAAATATAAAACATTTTTAAAAAGAAGTTAATTATTTTCTTAATTTCAAACTTGAATGCGTACTAATAATCATATAAGGCAAAGTTGGTGGCGAGTAACATTTCAACAAAAATATATGCACAATTTTAGGGCAATGCTTGTTTCCCATAATATTGAAGTCTTAAATAATATGCCTATATTTGTTTGTTTTTGTTATTTTTAGCACGAATTTGCTCTATACACTTTGATGAAAGTAGCTTTGAAATTCCCCTTAGACATAAACTGTTGCAATACAATCCAAAAAACAGTCGCATCCTTAAAACAGATACACTACCTATCTTACATCTACCAGGATCTTCACAGGTATCAAGAAGTCTGTAAAGTCGCTTAAAAACAAAAATTGTGAACAAAACTTTTCGAGTTTTAATAAATTGTGTTTTATTGTAGGACCCACGCAGAGGAAGATGACGACCTCAAAGCAAAAATTAAAAGTTTAGAAAAAGAAAATGAGGCACTTCGAAGACAAGTTAATACAATAAAAACTGACACATCGCAAAAATACGAGAAGGTACTAGCTAATATGTTTACACCTGGACAAATTAAAAAGTTATTGAATCCTGAAGATAAAAAAATTCGATGGGCTCCAGAAGATATTGCCTCCGCGGTTTCTCTTCGTAGTGTCAGCCCCAAAGCATATAGATATTTGAAGGCAAATAAGTACCCTTTGCCAGCTCTATCTACCCTAAGAAAGTGGGTGTCAACTTTCACTCTAAACCAAGGCATTTTAAAAAACGTTCTTTCTTTAATGCAAAAGAAATCTACCGAGCTAAATGAACTGGATCGCTTATGTGTGTTATCTTTTGACGAAGTATATATTTCAAATAAAGTAGATTTTGACAAAAAGGAACAACAAGTTGTAGGACCCCACAAATCTTCCCAAACATGCATGGTACGTGGCATATTTTCCAATTGGAAGCAGCCAATGTACTATAAATTTGATCAGCCTATGACCAAAGACATTTTAAATGAAATAATTTCAGCATTGTATGAAGCAAATTTTATAGTGGTGGGAATCTGCAGTGATATGGGAGCTGGAAATGTAGGGCTATGGTCGAAGTTAAATGTAGGGCATGATAAAAATTGTGCATTTAATCACCCATCTGACACCTCTTTAAAAATATTCGTATATGCAGACGTTCCCCATTTGTTAAAGCTAATCCGTAACCACCTTCTTGATGATGGATTTTGTTTTGGTGATTCTGTAATTAATGTTGACTATTTTCAAGCTCTCTTAAATATCTCGACTTCAGAATTAACACTAGCTCATAAACTGACCGAACAACATCTAAATGTAAAAGGATCAATGAGACAACGAGTTAGACCTGCTGCTCAACTTTTATCGAACACCACAGCAAAAGCAATCAAATATTGTGGAGAAAATGGACTTATGCCAAAAAATTCTGACTGGGACAAAGCTGCAGAATTCGTCCAAATATGTAATGACTGGTTTGACCTTTTTAATTCCAGAGTGAAATGTGAAGGTAATAACCCATCAAGAAATGCATTTGGTACGAATGAGGAAGAACAAACTAAATTGTTAAATGCTATGACTGAATTAACCCTTTAAGTCGCAGAGTCATTATACTGACCACCCTCGAGATCAAATATGGCGCCAAATATTTGAATCACGCCACGTGCTTCTGCTGTTAATAATAGCTATTACATCATACGTAAATGCCCGCAAATGCACTCAGTTAACCACCTTCCGCTGTGCATGACGTATCCTCAAAAAGTGGTCACTTAACTAACCATCGATACTTTACGATTATGACTATTTTCGTTGAATGTGCAAAGTGTTATTTGTGAACAAATTTAGGTAAGTAAATGCTATTTTATTACCCTGCAAATAATATTAAATACTTACAATATGTTTCTTTATCTCTCAGTTACAAAATCAAGACAAAATATTGAACTGTTGGGTGTTTGGGGCTTTATAAAGGGCAATTAATTTTTTTTTAGAAAATATAGGTTATGTATACAAAATTTTTCTGGTAATATTTTTCCTCAGTATAAGATAGTTATAATTTTTTTGCACCTCAGGACTATAATTACCAAATGGTAAATTTTTTATTTCACCAAATATCAACGGCTCAGATAATATTTTGATAATACCCGAACTCCAACTGAAATCGTATAGAGTCTACCATTTCATAGATTTTCATGTATTATGATTCGTTTTATACTATTCATGATTTTTGGTTTGATGTTTTTCGACAAAAAAAAATGTTTTACCTATTTTTCTAAAAAAGAATTGTTATACAAAGGTCTGTCAGTTGGATTTAGTTGGTTTGGTAAAAAATTTAGGAACTGAATGCTGGATTTTCTGGAACGGCAAATAACTTTAGGGTATTTTTCGGATTAGTAGTATCAAAAAATGTAATAATGTATAGGGCATTCCATAAGAAAAAAGTATATTCTTGTTTGTTACGCTTTTCTGAATCGCCCTGTATACATGAAAATTATTTGAATAAAAATTTTCATTTGTACCCCACAACTTTAGCATTTTAACATTTTTTTCTACAGCTCTATATAAAAAAGTTAAAGGGGGGTCAATTTATAGCGGGTGCTGGAATTAAGGTTGGTCACATCATTTTCTACGTTGTTTCAGAGAATGGCTAATAATTCCCTATTGGATTTGGAAAAACTATCTTCTGATGATGCGTTCTCCTTGCTGGCAGAGTTTCCAGATGATAAAGCTGTAGACTTAGAATACGAGGGAGATAGTGACGCAGAAGATGGCGCGGCATTTAGTATCTTCTGTAAGACTGACAGGTCTTCTAGTAGATCATCTTCATCTATATTGCCACTCACTCCGGTAGTCGTTCCTACACCATCAACATTTGAAGATTCTGATCCAGACAAAGATGGTTCAGTTAGCAGGCGCGATGATTTCTCCTATCCCATCAACCTCCAATGGTTTTTCTTTAGTTAGCAGACCCTCAGATTCCCGACTAAATCAACAGACTTCTAGAAATCTACGCAGGAGGATACCAGTTACTGCAGATATGGAAGACAATTTTCAAGATTTTGATAGTGACGATTCCATTGCTGATCCTAATTTTGAATTAGGACCAGCCTTACCAACCTTACTTTATTTAAGACAGGTATCTCTAAAATACGTTTGTAAGTAAAAATTCGCTGGAATAAATATCGAGTTTCTGTCAAAAATATATTTGTTGATAAAAGTGGTCAATAAAATGGTTTGAGAAATTTGACTATATGTGTTTTCTTGAAGTACCCAAGATCATTATACTAACCACCCTATCCTGACATAAAGGGAGGGGATAGATTTTTTTATATATTTTTTAAAGCATCCTGTGAACCATATAAATTATCCCCAATCAACAAAAAAATTGTTTCAAAGAAAATTCTTTCTGACACTTAAAGGGTTAATATCCTCACTTAAGGTAGGAAAACATAGGAGTATTATTCAATTCCAAAAAGGTATAATACTTAATAATAGATCTCTTTTGGAGATGTTTTCCTATTTAAAAGAAAAATATAAAATTAAATACATTCTAACGGCTCGGCTTAACCAAGACGTACTTGAAAATTTCTTCGCATATATACGAGGAATGGGAGGGCCAAATGATCATCCTTCACCATTGGATTTTAAGTATAGGTTACGCTGGTACATTCTTGGAAGAAATTCTGCTGCCATTTTTACAGAGAATAGAAATACTTTGGAAAGTGATGAGTCCTGCTTACTAAATGTTTTTCAAGAAACCAAAGATGAGATTTGTATAACTCAAAAAATATTAGCAAAGACATTGCCAAAAAATCAGATAGTAGTAGAAGAGAAACATGGAGAGGAAGAGGAAGAACTTGCTTTAGATGAAAGTCATCAATTTGTGGAACCTGTATATTTAGAGGAAGAAATTCTTTCTGACGACCTCATAAATCTTATGGACAACTTTGAGGTAAAAGAGCAAGTAAACATGGAAGCGTTAAAGTATATTGCAGGATATGTGGCTTTTAAATTTAAAAACAAATACCCATCCTTGGGAGTACCCACAAAGCAGCTAAATGTTTTAGAGACTCCTCCATGGTTGCAAACACTTTCGAGAGGTTCACTACTTAATCCTACCGAAGAATTATGGGATCTTGCAAAAAAAA
>MU184660.1:5853-30117 GCA_016904865.1 Pissodes strobi | reverse complement strand
TTTAGAATATTTACATTATATTTTACGAAAAAGAATGATGTGAATAGCTCGTAAAATAAGAAAGTTAATCCGGCTTGCATACCATTCCCCTAAAAATATAGTAACTTCGTTACAGGGTTGCAGAAGCTGCTAATTTGTAGTTACTTATTTGCCAAAGCAGCGTCGCGTTGTTATTCGTATTTTAAAAAAGCTGCTTTTTAAGAAGCAGTTCATCGTGTCTCGGCCGCGCCAGAGTCAGAGCCCAGACCGACGACCTCTTCTGACCCTGCTCGATGTTGTGAGGCTCGTAAGCACTCTCAGTGTAGCAATAACAGAATAATTGAGATTGAGAATAGCATAATATCAATAATATTTGGAATATGCGGTTGCAATGGCGCCCGGTCGCGGTAACAAAGCCGGGCGAACGGGCAGAGTGCGACATGCTTATTGCTTAGTTAGTAGCAGCGTTGATTGAAGAAAAGAAAGATGTGAGTTCTCAATGTGTTATTATTAATTTAATTCCGATATTTTAAGTTGACAATTTTAAGATAGGAACGTTCCACACTTTTTCATACATGTAAATGACATAAATTGAAAAAAAAAACGGAAAATTATAAAATGACAGGGTGTTTATAATATTTATATGTAAGTATACAAGAAAACAAAATAACTTACAGCCTGACATTAGAAACTTGAAAACAAAAACAAATGTGAAACTAGAAATATTATAATTTTTGCAGAGTAGAATTATTTTGTATAAACATCACCTTCCGCACTTTTTCAGATTACAATCTGTTTCTGCTGTCGCAGCCAACGCAAAGGTTTAAGTCTGCTATTAAAATTCAAGTGCGATTTAAAAACGTTGACAACGCAGCGCCGATCGATATGCAAACTATCAAATTGACTGTAATTAAATTGAAATGGACTCAAGTGTCCCGCGCCTCAAATTTTAAATTTCACGATTTTGTAAAATGTTAAATTATGCACCTGACCTGTCATCTCTGTCACCAATTAATCTGACCAATGGCGTAATTCGTTGCTATGTGAACTACCCTTTAAGGGGTCGATAATTTTTTTGGGCAATTCGTGTTCAAGGTTTTTCTCGTAATCACTCTCACTAAAGTGTTTTGAACAAATATGAGCATACTTAACATTAAAACTATCAGAACGTTTACACAAATGTTTCCATATAGCCTGCAAGTCTTTGTCTTTTGGGAAGGTAAAGAACTTCACATTCCTCGAAAAGGCTTTGGCGGTATTTTCATCACGGCAACCGTACGCAGCACCTCATTTTAACGGTCTTCACCGAAAATAGTCCATATCTAAATAATTCATCAAAAAACACTATGGCACTTCGTTAAATAGATTGATTATAATGGCGGTTTTCATCACTCTGACGTCAGGCGCCAAAACTGTTCTCGCCCATTCCTGCGCGGTATCATCTGTTTGTATCAACAAGCGTCTAGCGCTCCTAACTTTTCGATGCGAAAAGCGTGCATACGCATAGGTGTTATCCAAGGTTCATAGACAGGTTAGGTTGCCTGGTAACTTTAGACCAATAAGAGGACTGCCCGGGAATACGTCACATGTTTGCCAGATTTGAATAGAACCCATGCGGCGCCGGCGTATAGGAAATTGCTTAAATAATTGTTATAATTTTGACTATTTTTTTATTAACAGCTTTAAAGCATCTTATTAAAGATATTTAGACTAGAGAGAAATAAGAGATCTACATAGATACAAGAATATTTACTTTTATCATGCCTTTTTAATCAGAATATATAATTTTTTAATAATTGAATTGCATGTAGCAAGTTATTACTTTAGTAGTATTTTGTTATTTTTTTGCGTTGAATTCTTAAAAGAGGAAAGGGAAAAGGTAGTAATTTTATCCAGTCAAAAAAAGCAGGAAATTAAATACATTTGTTTATTTATTTATTCATTTATTCAAGACGACAATCCTATAGTGCAAGATGTAGTTATATCAATTGATTTAATCCTATTTCTACACAATAGATTAGGTAGTTTTAATTTAGCACGTTCTCAAATGCTACAATAACAATATACAATATTACATGTATACATATTAAAAAGAGACATTCGCATCACATACAAACAATGCTAAAAAGATGAACACAATTTAAAATTTGACTGGCCTATCAGGAACTAAATTATATTTTTTTAAAAGTCTTTTGAAACTAGTAACCGTTCCAGCATTTTATATATTTTGAGGCATTTTATTAAATTCATTTAGACCCTTGTAAAACACCGACATCATGGTATCTGTATCTTGTTCGAGTTATATTAGACTGGTACCTGCTTCTTGTAAAGTAAAATTGTGGATGTATGTGTTAAAAATTCATTAAAATAATTTGGCATTAATCCTTTTTTCAATATATAAATAAGGGTGTTGTTTTACTGAGAACCATTTAAGTAGCTTCAACAATACCGTAATTGGAGTATACCTATTATATCTTAAAACCAATCTCATTCGCATTCCTCTGTTTAACAACACTTCCAAAGATCCTATATGCTTTTTGGACATCAAATACAAAATGCTGGCACAATACTCAAAATGCGGTTGCACTTTAAATAATATAATGCGAGCATACAGAATAAAATTTTTGGCAACTTTTGCAAAAAAACAATAGGTAACTTTTTTCTGATCTTTTTCTTAAGAAATTTCACTATGTTCCTTTAAAGAAAGGGTATTGCTAATAATTTGAAAACCGAGATATTTTTCAATATTTATCCATTTTATAGGTTCCTTATCTATATGATGTAATTCATAATTTTTCAGATTGATTTTTAAGTTTATTATTTGTACTTATTAACATTGCTTTTGTTTTTCCAATATTTAATTTTAGTTTATTAATTTTTGTAAATTCATAGTTACCTACACTAAATAAGACATGCTAAAATTACTCGAAAAATATTAAGTATTGTTATTCAATGTGGTTAATTTGCATAATTATTAACACTTCAATTTTAGAATCTAACATAGAATAAGTCAGAATCTAGCCTATATAATTAATACAAATTTTTTAGCTTTGGCTTGGCACTATTTCACTTTCCACTATCACAAATAGTACTTGTTCTAAAATTAACAGTTATAAAATGTACCTATGCAACTAACTAATATCTAATCGATGCTATTAAGCGACATTTAACACTAAAAACACACAAATTTGACTCAAATATTATTTTAAATTCATGTCCACATAGCACAATGGCCATCTCTAACAAAGTTCAGATTCTGGCAAACATGTGACGTTTCTCCCGTCCCTAGCGTTTCTCCCCTCTCGTCACTCGTAGTTACCAGACAACCTAACCTCTCTATGGACTTCCGCTTTGGAGTTGGCGGTGTTCGGACGTGGGTAGGGAGCCTGGGTTTTCTAACCTGACTTCGCACGGGAAGTGCACGTGATTCGCGGCAGGCGGATTTGGGGCCGCGTTGGTTCGAAAGGGAAGTCGCGGCCGGTTGGGACGGTGTTTAGGGTGGGTCACTTAATGTAGGGTCGATTCCTACGAAGATTCTTCCAGATTTTCGCACGTGATTACGTGACCTGAAGGAGATTGGGGCTGTGGGCCCTGTGGAGATGGGAAGTGTCTCTGACAGCAACTGGTTATATCTGCATTGAGTGAAGCCCCTTTGCATAAGACTCTAACCGAGCATGTACAAGATTTAAATGTGTGTGAATGTCCAGCCGGTGGTGTTCGAACCTTAAAACAAGCCGTGCATGCAACGATCTGAGCCCCCTGGAGTACATACTCGACATACAGGGAGCCCTAGAAATAGTATCTCTATCCATCAGGTGTAACTTATATGGGATGGGTCGCCTCAGCTCTAACTAAGCCGGATAGAGATCTTTACTGGCTGAATTTTCTTACGAAAAAGGCCATAATTGAAAATAGACTAGACTAGACTAACCTCTCTATGAACCTTGGGTGTTATCGTGGTTTGAGTAAAGGATAGACAAACAATGGTTAAACCCATATATTTAAGGAGTATTAAATATATGGTTAAACCTTGTCTCTGGTTAAAAAATAGAAACTCCTGCAATATGGCAGTAAAGTAAAGTATTCTTCTCTAAAGTTTTGAAACTATATGAGGCAATTATTTTGTTTACTTGTAGATGGCAACAGTGATAATTTAGTAGTAATGTAGTGTTCCGAGTATACATTCCTCAAAAAATATTTTCTATACATGTATGTCTGGTAGAAGCATATATTTAATACTCCTATATCGTGTGTCAAGCTTGTTTACTATGGAACTGCAGTTCGCCGAGGATGTACTTGTTGCACTCATTGCACTTGCTTGATGTGTACTTTGGTTAATTGGCGCATGAGCTAGCGAGGCAAATAGTATATTTCACATATTAAAATCAATAAAATCATAAATATGGTATGTACGTTTTGATATCCAAGTCAGTCTGAAACGCCCTCATCATAAATTAGTATTTATGTTAACAATATAATTTAGGAAATTTATTTGTCGTATAACTTTAATGATATTCCAAAAATGGATAGATGTTTGTGGTGGATAGAAATAATTGAAAAACAACATATGATTACAAAACAATATGAACCTTAGTTTTCAAACAGGATGTAACTGCAGATATTCATTTATATATTTTTGGGTTAAGAGGTAAATAAAACATGATATTATGACACTTCTAATTTTATTGCCCTTAAATAAAATAGACGACATTTGTTTGGCTTCATGGAAAAATCTCACATTTATGTACAAGTCCATAACTAATTTACATAATTGTATTCTATGATTGGCATCTTCACTACAAGTTCACACCGACAAATTGTCCAAGTTTGGAATAACAGTACACAAAGTCCTAAAACTGAGCTTTATCCACAATACCGAAACAGAATTTTTGCACTCGTCGCGCGTTTCGCTAACCATGTTAGCATCATCAGGAGATGATTAAAACTTAAAACAGTTTTAATCATCTTCTGATGATGCCAACATGGTTAGCGAAACGCGCGTCGAGTGCAAAAATTCTGTTTCGGTATTGTGGATAAAGCTCAGTTTTAGTGCATGTTGCCGAAGGTTCCAAACCGCAACATAGGTAATAAACAAAGTAAGTATAGGCATTTGAGTAAAATACAAAGCAAACAGTAAACACCAAAATGAACGACTGTAAACGGCAACAAACAACAAAAACTTCGAAATAACAATAAACAAAGTAAGTATAGCGAATTGAGTAAAGTACAAAGCAAACAGTAAACACCAAAATGGACGACTCACAATGACTTTAATACTGTAAACGGCATTATATTTATTAAATATATGGTAAACGGCAACAAGCAACAAAACGGCAAACGAGCTGACAATTCGGCGCTCTATACGACCACGCACACGTGGAGGCGATCGATAATCGAAGGGGCAACGCTTATTGGTTGAAATAATTGACTTGCGCTCAACGCTGAAAGTACACATCGATCATTCTATCTCGTTTTAATTTCGGACAAATTTTGGCTCGACTCACGATATAGTAGTATTAAATATATGGGTAGAAGGAATAAGTGCGGAAATAATGCGATTTAATTTAGATGCAAAAATTATGCGCAGACTTCTAAATTATGCGGGAGTTCGCATAATTATGCGCTAGTTGGCAGCACTGCAAACGATAATTATAGGTTAGATTACTAGCATAGAAAAAGGTTATAGGTTACATGAGTTTCTCGCGACAGCCTTGATTTTGGCTGCCATCAAGGTAAAAGCACAGCTTACCAAACAATCAGCTATCCAACTCTTAAAACTTGAACGGTATGCGCATTTCCTCGCGCAGGCCGCTATTTTGGGTTAAAATCTATCAAATTCGACAGTGTTGGCTCGTCGCTCGTGGTCGTGTCAGATGAGTTGTGTTAGCCAGTGTCTTAGTTACAGTTTAGGTATATATATTTTCTAGTTACAGTAATTAACAGTGTACATACGTTCTTGAACAAACTACTTATTTTATAATATCTGTGCTTGTGCTTGTATATAATAGAAATGGATAAACCGCGAAGAAAAGTTATAAATCTAACAAGAAAATAAGCTTTTTTAGATTTCCCAAAGATGCCATTAGGTACGTTTCTCTGACAAGCACCTTAAAAATTATGTACTTTTGTAGCCTAGAAATATTTTTCCTTAATGTAAGCATAGCTGTTTTTACTGGAATGTAAATAATTTTGAATGTAATACTTCTCACTATGATATTGTTTATCCTAAAATGAAGATTATGTTACAAATTACCTTAAACAAATTAATTGTTTTAGTAGTTATCTGTGTTTTTAGAGCGTAAAGTAACGGATTGCCGCTTGAGAAAGACTATTACCGCGGAGCGCGTTAACCTTTCGAAAATGGCAATCTTACTTTGCGCTCAAAAAACACACAGAACTTTTTCTATAGCCGCATTTTTTAAAATTAAATGCACATTTGTCTCTATACTTATTCTGAAATTTGCAAATGACTTGTCATTTTTCGCATATTATATTCGGGCATATTTAGAGCAGGAGTGCCAGCAACAATTATTGTAACGAACGCACGACTGTCATTTATTTATACTTTTGTTTGCCATGACTATTCATAGCACACTCGACGGAAAAAGTGAGAATTTTATTTTCCAAGTACGCTTTAGAGCATAAAATAAGGATGCCGCGGCATTCGTCGATTTTGCGATTTCACTTAAAAATTTTGCGCACGGCTGTAGAAAAACAATTATTGTACAGGGTGGCATGTAAAGGAAACTAACCAGGTGCTAACTCAAACTAACCCAAAACATACCCAAAATCAAGAAAAAATCTGTTTGGAAACTTAACCTTAAAAAAATATAAAAAAGCAACGGGGTTTGAACCAGGGCGGCCGAATTGAGACCTAACCATCTAAACCTCTCGACCACGAAGGCTCTTGCGGCAAATTGATTGCATCGCGAAGACATGGCGCGAATGCAATCGCTCGAGTCAACGCCACCTACACTAGATGGCATTGGAGTCAACGGCCTTCATAAAACGCAACTGCGTATGTAATAAAAAGCTATAACGCAACGGCTATACGCTACTCTCTTCAGCCACATGTTATTCGGTCAATTGAAGTGATCCTACGTATAGATGGCGCTAAGCGTATAAAATATTGATTTTTATGATATTTTTGACAATATGGCCTTATAGCCTGTCCGGCCTTATTACCCAACGGTACCTTAGTATAGTCCAAATCTTTACAAGTATGTAGCACATTTCAGATTTGGAACACATGCAGTATTTTTGAAAATATGATTTGGGGGCATTGACAAACTGTATCATTCATTTACATGTCAAATTATATTAACATTTTAGAACATTTTTGATTTGGGATAATTAAATAAAAAGAAAGAATCTTGAATTACCAGCGGTTAATGCTGTGAATTTTCAAAATATTGACATCGAATAAAGAAGTCGCATTTCTCAGGATGTTAAAGACACAGTCGTCAACAGTACGTATCTCAATCCCCGATCTAACGCGGTTAGCTTCACTTAGTCTCAACTTATTTTAGTCATTTGAGTCAGTTTCGGTACGTTCCGTTATAACATAGATGAATATATTGCGTTAGCTAGTTTCATCTATGATTATCATCAATTTTAATAGATTTGGTTAGTTTGGGTTAGTCGTTCAATCAACTGTCGGTTAGTTTCACTTAGTCTCAACTTATTTTAGTCATTTGAACCGGTTCCTATACGTTATGATCAATTTTAATATATTTGGTTAGTTTTGGTTAGTCGTCCAATCAACTTTCGGTTAATTCCACTTGGTCTCAACTGATTTTACTTATTTGAGCCGGTTTCGATACGTTATAATCAATTTTAATAGATATATTGGTTAGTCGTCCAATTAACTTCGGTTAAAATAATATATAATATCAAAACTCCAATCCTGTCTATTTAAAATTGAATACTCCTTATCCCGGCCCTGTGTTTTAACCCGAAATGGCGTCGGTCACGTCAGATTTTTATTTCCACTTTGACAGGAGAGTCGGCTAGCTGATTGTTTGGTAAGCTGTGGTAAAAGGGTCTCCAACGCCATCTAGTGTGGGTGGCGTTGACTCGAGCGATTGCATTCGATGTCTTCGCGATGTAGCAAGAGTCCTCGTGGTCGAGAGGTTTAGATGGCTAGGTCTCAATTCGGCGGCCCGGGTTCAAACCCCGTTGCTTTTTTTATTTTTTTACGGTTATGTTAAACAGTTTTTTCTTGATTTTGGGTATGTCTTGGGTTAGTTTTGGTTATCAAACAGTTTTTTTTCTTGATTTTGGGTATGTCTTGGGTTACGTTTGGGTTAGCCCCTGGTTAGTTTCCTTTTCTTGAGTTCCTGTAGCGAGCGGAGGGTCATGCGAAAAGCGAAATATTACTTATTGTAATACGTGCCAGTACTTTGGATGCGCTTTTTATGAAATATACAGCAGCTTGCATGTGTTTCCGCGAATACGTTCACAAAGAATCCCCCCTTCTTTGTAGGTTTGTAACATTCGACCTTGATGACTGCCAAAATTAAGGCTGTCGCGAGACACTCGTTAGGTTAGTAGTGTCACTGTAAAAGCACCCACGATTTGGGGGAATCACCGATATTGTATTGTTTGATAATATCAATGGCAACGCCGGTATATCTTAAAACGCTCTTTTTTTTGTAAATGTGAAGTATGTAGGATGGCGTTCATAGATAGATGTCGAATGCTGCTGGTTTGCGGAATGCAAATTGCGGATGTTGAAATCCGGTAGAACGTAGAACGCAAATACAAAACAAATTTCGATACCGATACTGCTTAAAAAGAATCGATACCTACTCAGAATATATTTAAAAGTATCGATACTTTCAAGGTATTGATGCGTTTCTTGCATCCCTAGTTGTAATGTGTCAGGCTGTGGTGGTGGTGTCAGCTGTCAGATCAGACTAGTCGAGTCACGCATGGTCATGAAGACATGTAAAAAACTGATTTGTTTTTGTTTAGATTTTCTTTCAGCAAGTGCTTAAAGAAATTATTTTAATGAGCCGTAAGCGAGGAAACTTCATCTTGCCGGAGGAAATGGGAACTAACGAAAGGCTTTCTACCAAAAAGGTAGAATAACCCATGCGCTTATGTGTAGACGGGAATGTCTTGTTTTGACCATTTTTGTAAAGTTTTTGGAACAATATTTTAGTGAATTTATCGATTCTATGAACTTTGTGCTCTTTTTAGGAATTAGCACAAAAGGGAAGATACCCCATTTGCCCAGTTCCAGTTAAACTGAAGAGAAATCTTAGGGTTAGACCCAGTCGTAAGAAACCAACACCACTGTGCTTTAATAATAATGGTAATTTTATTTTATTTATTTATAAACGTTAGTAACATTTTAAAGGATTACAGAAAAATTCTTATCCTAAGATTTTCTTATGAACTAAAAATTTAAACCTAGATTTACTAGTATTAAAAACATCAATATGTTCGAAATGTTTATTTATGTGCATTGAAATTCTATTTATTGGGCTAAACAACATATACCATGTACGACAGTTGGGTATCTGAAGAAGAGAATCGAGTCGAGCTGGGACATGAAGGCCAAATAAAGACAAGCATTCAGGGCTTTGAAGCCATTAAGAACATTAAAAGCAAAACAGACATCATAATATTCTCTTCTTTGGCTGAGCTCCATAATATCAAGGTATATCATAGTTTGCTCAACATATACAAGTAAAATACCTTGACACAGTAATTTGTATTTACAATATTTAAGGTTCCAATGATTTATTAAAGAAAAAAAAGAAAATATATCTAGACCCAGAGCATTGATATGCTATGCGGGTCTTACAATAAACATTTACTAACATAAGAGAAAAGTTAGAGGAAAAAAAAATATACAAAAACAAGCAATTAATTACAATAATACATCAATTATCACAGAACAAAAAAAAAAAAAAACATCAAAAAAATCGTGTTAAGGAAATATCAATCACAGCAATCCATTAAGATACCTCTTGAGGGATGACTTGAAACGTTCACTTCTCAATGTTTTCAGTTGCTGTGGGAGATTATTGTACTGTCTTAGGCCATCCGAGAGAATACTTTTAGCACCAGTTGATGTACGTATGGCTGTGGTTATAAAGTGGGTATTATTGCGGGTGTTATAATTATGAATGTCATTATATGACACAAGTTCTAATGATGAATGGATTCTATGTAGAGAATGATTATGGATGAAAACGCATGACTGATATGTGGACAGAGATTGAATATCCAAGATTCTATTTGGTCGATATAATAGATGGGTAGGATACTGAAAAGGATGATTAAATATTTTTCTAATAGCTCGATTTTGTAAAACTTTTAAAGGTTTTAATTTAATTTGAGCAGCTTTGCTCCAAATCAGTGTCAAATATGAAAGATGTGAGCCAATTAGTGAATGATAAAGTGCTTTTCTGTGAAAAATTGGGAGGTAATTGGCAACTCGGCCAAGAACTCCAACAGCAGGAGTAATTTTTTTACATAAGTGGTTAATGTGCTGTTCCCAACTGAGCTTGGAATCTATATGCAATCCAAGATATTTAATGCTGTCTGATTTGATTAACGGTATATTTCCCATATTTATTTGCATCCGATTCCATTCTGTCTTTTTTGATATGACCAAAAAATTTGATTTTTCACTATTCAAAGTTAGTTTGTAGAACTTCAACCACTCAAGAATCTGTTTCAAGTCACTCTCTATAACTAGTTTAGTCTCTACAGGATCTTTTCCATAATACACAATGCACGTATCATCAGCATATAACTGCAAATGTCCGGTGAGAGGTAATTGTGCTACAGAGTTAATATATGTCAAGAACAATGTAGGTCCCAGGATTGATCCTTGGGGAACACCATTCACTATATCAGCCATACTACTCACTGCATCTCCTACAGTCACAACTTGAGTACGACCACTTAAATAATCCCTGAACCATAACAAGGCAGTACCAGTTATTCCAGCATCTTCCAATGTAGACAGTAACACAGAATGATCCACAGTATCAAAGGCTTTTTTAAGATCTAGCGAAACGAGTACACAATTAATACCTTTATCAACTTGGCGTAATAGGTTGGTAATCATATCTGTAACAGCTGATGTTGTACTGCTTCCACTACGAAATCCATACTGTGCACTATACCAAAAGTTTTTCTGGTTAAGGTAGGAAACAAGTCTTCTATTAATACATTTCTCCATAACCTTAGATATAGAGCTCAATAATGATATTGGGCGATAACTATTAGTACACGTTTTGACACCTCCTTTGTATAAGGGCAGAACTTTAGCAGTTTTCAATCCACTTGGAACAGATCCCGTAGTAAATGTCAGATTTATTAATTTAGCAAGAATGATTGACATTTCTTCTTTAAATTGTTTTAACATATCACCTGAAACACGATCTGTTCCACATGCCTTCCTTGGTTTTAACTCGGAAATTAATTCTTTAACTTCTTCAGGAGTAGTATGTTCCCAATTATGCATATAATGATGGTTCAATATAGGGGGTTTTACATAGCTGGATTGTGGTATTTTTTCCGCCAAAGATCCGCCAATTTCAGTGAAATAAGTATTAAATATGTTTGCAATACCCTTAGAATCCTCCGTAACAACATCATTTATATGAAGTTTGGAAACTAAAGTCTGTTGTTTACTTGTTTTATTTTGTAACAGTGAATTTATTACTGACCATATTCGTTTTGGATCTCCAGCAGCGCTCGCAATCTGATTTTCGTAATATTCCCTTTTGGCTTGTTCAACTGCTGCTTTTAAAGTGTTTTGAAGATTTTTATATTCATTATGGAGTACTGTGCTATTAGGAAACAATTTATGCCTCTTATAGCTTACATCTCGCTGTTTTATTAGGTTGTGTAAGTGAATATTGAACCAAGGCGCAGTTTTATTCCTAAAACGATCTTTAACAGTTCTCTGTGTAATGTTATTTTGAAATACTCTAACAATTTGATCACATAGAAGACTTGGATCATGCCACAAGGAATTTGCAATATGTTGGAGATCCATTCTGCAAGATGGTTCATTTAAGCTGGTAAATGTGTAATAAGATTGTTTTTTGGGCGGAATAACTTGTTTTATTTGGACCATTTGTATTCTGTGATCACTTAACGAGTAGTCAATAACAGCTAATTTCTTAGTGTGGCAACAATCCCTTGAAATTACATAATCAATCAATGTTTTTGAGTTGCCTTGCACTCTAGTTGGTATTGTTTTATTTAGATTAACATAATTCAGTGATTCAATCAAATAGCTAAGCGAATTTGTATGGTTGTCATTAGTATCCAAGTAGTTGATATTGAAATCTCCCAGTATTACTGTGTTTTTGTTAAGTTTGTTCATTTCTTCCATCTTATCCTCCAAAATATCCAAAAATATGTTTTTGTTGAAGTCTTGAGGTCTATATATTGCCCCTAAAATCATATTAACTTCATCCAGTCTTATGAACAACATAGAACATATACCACCTAATCTATCAATTTCTGTGAAATTATAATATTGTTTCACCAAAATACCAACACCACCACCTACTTTATCCCTTGTTTCATATATGGAGTTATATCCCGGTAGATTAAAATATTTTTCTTCACCTGGGAATAGCCAAGATTCAGTAATTACTATTGCATCAGGTAGATTAACAAGGTTAACAAGTGTTTCGATTTCATTAAGTTTGTTACGCATAGAACAAGCATTCATGTACAGTATTGTAAAGTTGTCTGACAGCTTACTATTGTTAGTTTTGAACTCGTCAAGATCATTATAAAATTGAATGTAATTTGCCATTTCTGATAAATATTTTCAACATGTCCGTGCTTTCGTAATCGTTGGTACGAGCTTATTTGTTGACACAAACCTATTTTTTTGAAATTCCCAGTTTATCGATATCTTCTTGACTTGTTAAGCGTATGGAAGCCTCACCTTCAGATTTCCTAAGGTAGACTTTTCCATTTTTTGTCCACAAGAATTGATAGCCATTGTTTTTCTTAAATTTATATGCCATGTTGAACAGATTTCTATTGGACGCAGTTAATTCTTCATTTATATAAATTTTTGTTGGCTTGCTATTCAGGTTATTGTTGCAACTTAGCATATCCGAACATATATTGCGGTTCTTTCGACTACCCAAAAGTTTCATTTTTATTTCTTGACTACAACATTTCGAGACTATTATAGTACCCCTCTTAGTTTGCTTTGTATAACATTCCCCAATTTCATGCTCTTTAATATTACTTTGAAGTAAGTTATCTGCTATTTCCATTACAATAGATTTTGGATCAGTCGTCGAACTATTTATTTGTGTTCCATGAATCTCGACATTGCAGGATATTTCCTTAGTTTCCAGTTCACTGAGACGTTCTTCAAGTTGTTTAACTTTGACTGATAATGTATTGTTTTCCTTTTTAATGGCACGCACTTCATCAAGCACACTTTTATTTTCCTTGACTAAGTCATCAAATTTATTGGACATAAAAACAACAGCATCCTGCAACTCTTTTAAGGTTTTCACAACATCAGAGGATGACATCTCCAAAACTAGCGAAGTCCCAGGAGTTTGCTTTATGTTTCTTTCGTCCATAACCTCACTTTTGTCACATGCTGAACATTTTAGAGAACCATTGATAACCGTACATGCCCTTTTAGCACAACTTTCGTGGAAACAGTTTGTTTTACAAAAATTACATATAACATACTTTCCTACAGATTTTTTACAGTAAAAACAATATTTATCTGCAGAGCTCATGTTTACATTGAGAAGCAAACATAACCTTATATGTGAACCAATTTAATAAATTTGTATTGTACCATCTCTAGGCGGTTTGCATGTACCTGATAATATGGTGACCAAACAATGTTTGAGAATTCTAACAGTGATCGGACCAAAGAAGTGTACAAAGTTTTGAGTGCAAGTATATTCATAAAATCCCTACTACCTCTTTTAATGAATCCAAGCATTCTATTAGCCCTCCCAATGATACTGTCGAAGTGATCTGTAAACGTAAGCTTTTTGTCAAGGTAAACACCAAGATCTTTGACCACAGATACTTCAGAAAGAGTGGTAGTATTGACAATATATTGAGCCTGTATTGGTTCCATTAATCTGCTAAAGTGCATAAAATAACACTTGGACAGATTTAGATACATTTAGATGTTGTTTTTAAGACACCAATTGGAAATTGTATTCAGATCAGTTTGTAATATAATTAGGTCTTGGAAAGATTTTATTTGACGATAAAGTTTCAAATCATCAGCAAACAGCAGGATAAAGGATGTTATTAAATCAATTAAGTCATTAATAAATAGACAAAACAAGAGAGGACCCAGATGCGAACCCTGAGGCACGCCAGAAGTTACCTCAATGACTCTAGATAAAAAACCATTTAACTTCACCTGCAGTTTTCTATTAGATAAATATGATGCTAACCATGAAAGCAAAGGTCCCGATATACCATAATGAGAAAGCTTATTTAATAGAATTTTATGACTGACTTTGTCAAAAGCTTTACTGAAGTCTGTGTAAATTGCATGTACCTCTGTGCCATTTGCAAAACATTCATTTATATAATTAATGAAAGAAAAGGTAAGATATACATTTAAGTAGTGATGGGCGATATATCAATAATCACCGTGAAAGTTAAATTATTATCAGTAACGGTGATGAATCGCTTTCAAACAGCTATTCAGTGATTAAGAAAAGCGGTAATCAGCGTCTCAAGTATTATAAGACAACAAATAAATACACGGAGGAGAGGAACATTTGCAGTGACCGCGAATTCACTGTCAGAAAATTTTGAAGTTAAAATATTAAATACCTCGCAATATATTCTGGCCTGGTTGTATATTATCGCTGCTTCTCCCACTGCATATTTTCACATATGTATTTATACCTCTTAATTATTCTATCCGTTGAGTGGTTTAATGTTTATAATAGGGTATTTTATTTAGTGATTTATCGCGTGTTTCAATGCTTTGCTTGGTCTGTCAAAGGACTTAATTATATTTTAATAAAAATTAAAGTGATGAATAGCCAGACCCTGGAAACAAAAAAAAATATGTGTGAGGACAGGGCGGCCGTGGGCGTCGCTCTTTCGGATTGTATTTTCTGGAACTTCGAAATTCTTTTACTCGTGTGGTTATGCCAAAACTGAAAACTGAAAAACAAACATTGTGCGAAAAATAAGAACCCTCTTTTATTAACTGTTTCAGAAATGTTGTTTAGTTCCTCATTAAGTATTTTTCCTGCTGCATTTGAAAATGACATGTATAACGCAAAATAAGGTATTACTATGCTCCAACATGTATTACATTTGAGCTAAAATAGGTATTTTTAATTTTTCTGTTTATTGACTAGTTTTATGTTAAATTTAAGAGTCCATTCACTGTAGACTGCTCAGGTAGCGCTCCGGGGTCGGGTACACAGCGGTTACGGCGTGAGGCGGAGACTAGCGCTCTCCCACTACTCCGATTTCACGGTGGACGTATTTAGGGACATATTTACAGCTATTATTATTTTGATATTTTGAATATTGAATGTTGTTCAACCGCCGAGTGGACTGCGGTTATAAAGTATAGAAATCTTGTTGGAATGGGCAGAATGTATGATTGAAAATATATAAGAGCTGATAATTGTTTCAAATATTCCCCTTGTTTATCGTTATAAATTTGGGTAGATCATCGACAGAGAACGTGAGCCGGGCAAAATTGGACATTTTTTTTTTGGAAACTTGCTATATATGGGCGTTTTGATTTCAAAAGTGACATTAATTTTTGAAAAACATTTTGGCCCTGTATACCCTTGTGGCCCTAAATTGTGGAAGCCTGCGGTTTGTTTCCATAAAATCGGTAATAATTTGTTTTCTATAATATGAAAAAATTTGCTTCGGTATTTTTATTTTAAAACGAAGACGCCTATTTTTCCTTCTTGGCGGAAAAATGTACTTTTTTTCCGATCGTTTTCATATTCGGTAGGTGGATGGTAGGGTTTGCCATGATCCCAAAAAGCAAAATTATAATTTCTATCCCTTAAAAATTGTGTTTTAAATGATAAGAGTATTGTTGTCGAATTAGCTTTAAGCGTCGCGCAAACCAGAGCGGTGGCGGGCGCGGTGGCGGTAGGCGGTAACTGTGCGTGTAAGTTAATTAAAGACCGCAAACAGAAGCGATCTGGCAAATACACGTACAGTATTTTACCGCCACAGCGCCCGCCACCGCTCTGGTTTGCGCGACGCTTTAGTCTGGTTTAAGTTATGTAGTGTACCTTTTGGAGTGTAAGACTGTAGTGTATGAAGAAGAAATAAATAAATAAATGATATGCCGTGGAGAGTTGAAATTCGGTAAAAGGGGGTTTTCGGGAACGGGGACTTCAAATATGATCTCAAACTTTTCCTGGGTAAGAAAAAAAACGAAAAAAGGGGAATATCTTCATTTATGATATGGGCGTTTTCGGGGTTGGGGATTTCCAAAGTGACATCAGATTTTTCCTAGAGCGTACCAGGAAAGCTGGATAAGAACATAAAATTAAAAAAAAAAAACATATTCATTTTTGACATTTTTTTTCAACGCAAACTAAACTTCCTCTCGAAAAACCCCAAAAAACGTGTTTTTGAAGGTTATGTTTGTCAAAGTAAGGCTATGTTTGCCAAAGTAAGGGAAAAGTGACATCCACAATTTTTTTTATATACTGGTGTAGAGAATATATGAAAGGTACATATTTTTACTGTTGCATATTTTTTAATGCGTTTGTTTATGTTACAAAAAATACCACAAAAGCAAGGAAAATTATATCGTATTTTTTGCAATTTTTTCCTTGAAAAGAAACTTTGTATTAAAAAAACGCGAAAACGGGTGTTTTAGTATTTCTTCTTTTTAATCTTGGGAAATGAAAATGTATGTTAAATACATTTAGAGTCATGACTTACCAAAATAAGTAAAAATTACAGAATGAGGCAAATTGTTATGTATTTGTCAAAATTTCTATATAGGAGCCAAAATCCTTGAAAATTTGGGTTCCTCATAGGAATTTTACTTTAAAAAAAAATCAAACATTTTCTTCAAATCCACATTTTGGCGAAAAAAAAAAATTAAATGCTTACCAACAGAAAAAAATATTTTCTCATTTCAGAATGATGGGATTTAAATAAAATCAATAATAATTTAAATATCTCGATATTTTAGGAGATAAGTTGAACCTATTAATTAATTGCAAAAAAAATAATTGCAATGTATATTTTTTTTTTTAAATATTATTTTCATTGTTCAGGTTGGAAAAAAATTGACTAGTAATTTGTGTTTCTCTTTGTTATTAGGTGAGCTTATACAGTGCCCTCCAAAAAGTTGGTGTCATATGGGAAACTTTTTATTTTTGGTTTCCCAGAAAAAATTAGTCGTCTTAGAAAAAATTCTGAAATAAATTGTTTTATATGGATCAAAATCAAACAAAAAAGGTTTATCAAGTTTTTACGTACGAAGGACAGTTGTTTAATGAACTGATGGCAAACATTGAAAAAAATTAGTAAATTAGGTACCAATTTTGACACCAGATTATTCAAAAACTGTACCTCATTCGAAAAAAGTTGTAGGTTTTTTTTCTTGCATTATGATGGTTTTTAAATTCGCTGTTTCAAAGATTTTATTTCCGATTATTTTTTACTTAAAAAAATCACATCTTTTTTGTTCATCATATACAGTGTGTCCCCGGATCTTCTGGGGTTTAGCCCTGCTTGGATAGAATCTAATTTGTCATAATTTTAATCCAGATCCATGTCTTGTAAACATACAAAATATTATTTTTCCCACTAGGGGTTTTTTCTGTTGGAGATACGACAGAATGTTATTAGGAAAATTTGTTCAGAAAAGAACATTGGAGTTTCTTGAGCCAGTAGATCTGTATTCCATCTGGGCCAGGTGCCTTCCAGTTATGGGTATCTCTGATGACGTTTGTAACTTCTGCTGTCGTAAACGATCCGTCAGGCATTTGGTCGATTGCTGTTGTGCGTGCCGTCCCTGCCCGACGTATTGGTAATCGCAGCTCTAAAGTTCACCAGTTTTAATAGTTTTCTACACGTAATTAATTTTCCAAAACGGGCTGGCGATTTTATCTTAACCTCTATTTGATGTAGAATATGTAGTTTAACCATAAAAACTCGCGCAGTGTCCACATAGTGGCTCCTTCGGCTGAAATCACTCTGGTTGGGCTTGTTACATTTTTTCTGCGAATTTGCCGTTGGATACGGACAAACTGCACGAATGTCGCCTTCTGCTAGCAAACAGGCACAATTTCTACTAATTGCGGCGCTGATGGCCCTGCATCGAACCCTCAAGTTCAGGAGAGTGGTATATTCGGGGAGGTGCTGCAGAGGCAGGCTCGTATAAACAACCTAATGATATTTAATCTGCGTCTGGAAGAGGGAGCTCCCGAGTTGGACCAGATTTCCTCGCTGCTGTCTGACGGGACCTCTCGTAGGATCGTGGCTGCTGATGTTTCCAGGGTCAGTAAACCAAATCGTAACGGTGAAAGTGACCCTATCTAGCTCGGGCGACGTGTCGGCTGTGTTGAGGAGCCGGAGAAAGCTTATCGACGCCCATCAGATCTACATCGAGGCTGACCTATCTCCAGCTCAGCTGAAACAACTTCAGGATACGAAAGATGAACTGCGGGTTCGCCGTACAAACGGGGAGGAAAATCTCATTTTGAGGTATGTTAACGGTATTCCAACAATAACTGCAAAAAACCGAGATCCCTCAACTAACGACTTAACCTGCTGCTACCAGAATGTCAGGGGTCTACGTACTAAGACGCATAGATTTTACAGTTGCGTGGTCTCCTCAGATTATGACGTCATTGCTGTCACCGAGTCCTGGCTCCAGTCGGATATCCTGGACTCAGAACTTTTTCCAGACTCATATATCATATACCGCTCTGATAGAAGAACAGACCGAATGGACGAATCCAGAGGAGGGGGAGTCATGCTTGGTCTTCACAATAGGCTCAGTTCTGAACTACTGGATCTTTCAAATATCAGTAACGCCGTGCCAAATATAGACTTCTTAGGTTGTAAGCTCACTTTAAATTATTTTGTATTTTACGTATTTATTATATACATCCCTCCCTCTGCCACACACTGATGTGCCTATGGTCGAGGAGGATCCACATCATCCTGCTCTGTCTCTTGATTTTCAAGCGGTAATTCCTCATGCCTTCAACTTTCCTGTGAACAACGCTTAACCACCCCGCTTCAACTTTCGTAAAGCTGATTATCCCAGGTTGTATGCATCGGTATTGCACACTGACTGGTCTCGCGTCCTTGAATCTCCTGATGTTGTCAGCGCATGTCAGTATTTCTATGATATTCTTAATAATAGCTTTGCTGCCTGTACACCTCTTAAGCAACCCAGAAGAAGGCGTTTTCCGTCTTGGTTTTCAAGAGAATTGATTGATAACATCTTCAGGAAAGAAATATTGCGTCGTCAACTTCAGACGCGCGACTCTGCCTTCTACCAGACAAAGTATAGTTCTTTGTGTAGGCTAAATAAATCACTAACTCAGAGGGACTATAAGGACTTCATTGGGACTGCTGAGCGAAATATAAACAACAACCCCTCCAATTTTTGGTCTTTCGTTCAAAGTAAAAAGGCCCAGTCCCGCATCCCAGCCACCATGAACTACTCAAATAAGCCTGTCCATGGGCCTCATAATATCGTATCTGCCTTTGCTGACTTTTTTGGAAGTGTCTATGGGCGACCCGAGCTCGTGGATTTGTGCGCTCAAACGGAACACTGTGAGCTCATTGACATTCCCACAGTCACTTCCGAGGAAGTAGAGTCGGCTTGCAAAATGCTGAAAAATAAATCAACATATGGGCCGGACGGAATTCCCAGCTTTTTGGTGAGAGACTGTTCCTCAATCATGAGTGCTCCTCTTTGTCATATTTTCAACTTGATCTTGGGCACTGGTGTGTTTCCGGGGGTTTGGAAGATTGCCAGGGTTTGCCCTATTCTCAAAAAAGGCGATCCATCTCTAGTAGAAAATTATCGTTGCATTTCCATATTATGCAACTTTTCCAAGGCGCTAGAGATTGTCTTACAGAAATACCTATTCTTCAAAATACGTAACAGATTGTCAGTTCATCAGCACGGCTTTTTTTCCAGAAGATCATGTATGACTAATCTCTGCTCTTTCTCCTCTAACGTCTGCGACGCCCGTAACCGCAGAAGTCAAGTGGATGTCATTTACACAGACTTTTGCAAAGCATTTGATCAAATTGATCATCACATTTTACTACGGAAGGCATCTGACCAGTTCGGTTTCTCCAACAAACTCATCTTAGTATTGGAATCTTATCTCTTCAATCGTCGTCAATTTGTCGAAATCGAGGGTTTTACATCGGAACCTTTTGTACCGACGTCAGGTGTCCCCCAGGGGTCCAACCTGGGGCCACTGCTGTTCAACATATTCATCAACGATCTGGTCTCTCTGATAGAGTGCAGCTCTCTCGCCTATGCTGACGATCTGAAAATTTTCCACCGCATCGATCCATTCGAGGACCACGTGTCTCTTCAAGCCAGTATTGATACGGTCAGTAGGTGATGTGTGGCTAACAGACTTCGCTTAAACATCTCCAAGTGCAACGTTGCTTCCTACTCTCGATCTAAAAATGCAAGTCTTTTTAATTACACCATAAATGATTGCACCTTGATTAGGCGTACTACGGTGAGGGATCTAGGTGTTGTTTTCGATGAGAAATTCTGTTTCACTAGTCATATCGATCAGATGGTGGCTAACGCTTCTAGAGCTTTGGGCTTTATACTGAGAACTTGCAAACACTTTTCAAACGTATCCACCCTTAAGCTCTTGTATTACTCCTTCGTGAGATCATAGTTGGACTACGGTTCTATTGTTTGGTTCCCTATATATAACTGCCACGCTTACTCAGTCGAGTCAGTTCAGAGGCGCTTCCTAAAATACTTAATGTTCAGGGAAGATGGCTCTTATCCTCAGCGAGGTCTGAACCATGATCTTATCCTGTCGAGGTTTGCAGAGTTGCCTTTGGCGGTTCGTCGCGACTCTCAGTCACTATCATTTCTCCACAAGCTTCTTTCCTCTAAAATCGACTGTCCACTTCTGTTGGAACGCATATCATTTCACGTACCCCGCAGTGGTGCCAGACATCAACCTACTTTTTCGCTTGAATTTGCGAGGTCAAATAAGTCCCATTTACAAAATGTGCCACAATTTGAATCGCATTTCCGCTTTTTGCGACATAAACTTCGACAGCTTACCAACTGTTTTGAGGTATCTGCGAGAGGCGGCTGGTTACCCTTTAGTTTATTAGTGTTATGTATACCAATGTGTATTATATATATTTCCTTTTTTTTATATTTGCGTATATACATCTATTAACGTTGTGATTTGCTGTTATTATTATCGTAACTTGTTATGTGCTTGTATTGATTAGGTAGCATTTGTAGGATTTTACTTCCTCTTGTCGTATATATACTTATTTGAATTTCCTGTGATTGGGCCTTTGGGCCTGTTGGAAATATATGGCTATTTATTCATTTATTTATTTATAAAGGAGGGGACATAATGAACGTTGAAAACTACAGGCCGATAAGTGTAATAAGTAATATAGGTAAAATTTTCGAAAAATGTCTTAAGTTCCGTTTAATAGAATTTCTAAACCTTAATGAAATTATGGCAAAAAATCAATATGCTTTTGCCGAAGGTCTTGGTACTGAGGGGGCCATGTACAGTCTTGCGAATGAAGTTAGTTGTGCTTTTGATGAGAAAGATAAATGTATTGGCGTCTTCTTGGATCTTGCGAGGGCATTTGACACGGTGACAAATGTGCTGGAAGCATATGGAGTACGGGGTACAGTGTTGGATGTATTACGACATTATTTGGAAGGACGTATACAGTATGTCAGAATAGGAGAAACGCGCAGCGATGCAAAATGCATATCTATGGGTATTCCACAGGGAACTGTATTGGGGCCTATCCTCTTTAACATATACACAAACGAACTGAATAAGATGGATATTGGGGGTAAAATGATAGCTTATGCGGATGACACAGTTTTAATATTTAGAGGCTCAACATGGCAAGAGGCAAAGGATAAAATGATCTCTGGTTTTTTAAGAGTAAAAGCACACTTAGATAAAATTAAATTATCTCTTAATATAAAAAAAAAACACATTTTTTGACCTTTTCAATAACAAATGCTAATCACCCTGACTTTGATAGGATACTGATAAACCCTGATATGGAGCCAATAAAACAGGTCTCTTGTACTAAGTACCTGGGTATAATGATTGATCAAAATCTAAAATGGAACCAACATATAATATACTTATGTAAAAAGATCAGATGTTTACTTCATAAATTTTGTTTACTCAGAGAATTTTTAAATAGAAAGTTATTAGTAATGATTTACAAAGCTTTGGTTGAACAACTACTAAGATACGGGCTGGTGATCTGGGGTGGCGGTTATGATAGTAGTATGGAACAATTGACTATTATTCAGAATTGTATTGTGAAAATAATGTTTAGATTACCAAGATTGTATGCGACCAACCAACTTTATACATGTGATATATGTAGTTTAAGGACGCTTTATGTTATATAGTTCGCTCAGCCGTTGTTGACCCTCGAAACGCATGCAATTACATGCGTTTCAAGGGTCAACAACGGCTGGGCGAACTTTATCAACTTGTAAATTTTTATATAAAAACCCAAACCTTAAGCAATATGTTTTCAATAAGTACCATACAAGGGCAAATGCAAACCAATTGTTGAATATACCCTCTTTTAGAAAAGATGTAAATCACAGATTTGTTAACTATTTGGGTATAAAATTCTATAACTTATTACCCTTGGAAATTAGAATGATACAGAAACTTACAACATTTTTGAAACAGTGTAAGATTTACGTAGCGTTTAATCTTCATTTATTTATGAACATTTTTTAGAAGGGAGCGAATTTTTATATTTTTATAGCTTTGTACAAAAAAAATCGACATAACACTATCTAGATTCTGTATAAAAACTGTTTTGTATTATTATAAAAGCTTGCTTTTGCACATACAGGTTCTTACCTAGGTGCATTCTTAACTAATTTATTTGGTAATAATTTTCTTGTTGTTTTTGTAATTTGTATAAATTGCTATTGTATTGTTACTCTTATTGATTAAATAAATATAAATTTAAAAAAATTTGCTGGTGTGTTTGGTTTTCTGGATCATAACGAGCATGGACTCAATATCGAGTCCTGATTGATCGAACGCAAGCTTCCAGTCTATGGGACCTTACTCCATTGAGGTATTCTTTTAGCCTTCCTATATCTCTTCATATGTCATCAATCTTAGCATTCTTCTTCTTTCCCAATGGCTCGTCCACTGTTTGCGCCGTTCCCTTTGTTCGTACCACAAAATATAAATATCAAACTATTGATAATAATACATATTGAAATTTACAACACCCAAATAGATTTGGTAACGGAAATTAAATATTTGGGTTTCTTGATCGACAATTTCTTAACTTTTAAAAACCACTTTAAGTATATTCAACGAAAGATTTCCAAAAAACATTTTCTTTTTTTCTAGAATTAACCCCAAATCTATCGATAAATTCAAGGTTAACAGTTTACAGTACCATAATACAACAACACTTTGATTATTGCCCTAGTTTATTATTTCTTTTAGATAACAATAGCAAATCTTCTTTACAAAAACTACAAAATAGGCGTATGCGTATTGTATTGGCGTGTAACCGATATACACCTATCCGAACATTGCATGCATGTCTTGAATGGATGCCAGTGGCTACTAGAATCCATTTTTTAACAATGGTCTTTATCTTTAAAATAATAAATAACATTCTGCCATGGTATCTTGGTGAGCATATTACATACAGTAGAGACATACATAATTATCCAACTAGAAATAGCTCTAATCTATACATAAAACGCACAAACTCAGGTAAAGCAATGAACTCTTTGTTTTTTAGAGGCCTTCGGGGTTATAATGATCTTCCTGTGTGGGTACTTATAGGGTATTTAAAATCCTAATTGATTGATTTTTGTTTTTTTAATATGTTTTAGTAATAAATTATATATTATGTAGACTAAATAGTTATAGGATTTGAATTGTATGACAAATAATTGTTATTGTGTGGATATACTTATTTAAGCACACTTTGTATTAGGCTTGCCTATTGAGTGGATAAATAAATAAATACTACTACTACTACTACTTTGGTTCCCAGGATTCAGGC
>MU184659.1:114439-137205 GCA_016904865.1 Pissodes strobi | reverse complement strand
TGTGTAGTTTCTTTGACCTTATTTTATAATTATAGTTTTGTTTGAGATTTCTTGGTTTTGGCCATTAATATAAAAAACTACCTGTGATAGTTACATTTTATTTGGCAGGTATAATTGACGTTTCGACCAGCCTTTGGTCTTTTTCAAAATCTTAGAACGTAGACAATATATCCATTAATGTATCAAATAATATAACACAAGCACTTTACATATTTCACAAACATACATATACTAATTTAACGTCAAGATCTATTGTGTCAGACAGACACAATAGATAATTATCGCGTAATTTTGATATGATTGGCTAAACACAATAATAACTGGCAGGTATTTTTTTTTTAAATATGAATTTTGACAGATGAATGAAATTTTCATACTAGTCCATAGGCAAATATAAAAAAAGGCGCATTTTAGATATTGTTGATATTTTTAGAGACACCGCGATTTTTTGAGGAACAATTACTATTGAATTTGGCCTTGATATTTTTTGGAATCGAGATTTTTTTTGTCAATATCCGTTAGGCTGTGCCTAACTTAAAAAAACACAAAGTTAAAATTAATTACATATGTTTATTGATTACAAAAGTGCTTTTATGCATAGCACGAAACGCATTTTAAAATGTGTCGATAGCTTGACAAATATCATATAATATAGGTACCCGATATTTCCTTGGCATTGTGTTTTTTTTAAATTAAACATGCGATAGTGCTTCTGTAATAATATTGTCAGTGTTATCAAGTAGGAATTATTGCTGGTTTTTTATTCCTGTATACGGGGTCTTTAAAATGTATATAAAAGGAGGAAATAATATTTTTTCTTGATTTAAATAATATTTTTGTTATTAAGTCTAATGCAAAACGAAAATGAAAAGTCACCCCTAAACACAAAAACAGAACAAATAAACACTTTTTCACATTTATCGATTTCATCGTTTTTTTTTTTGCAACCTTAACGAGCAAGTGGCTGCAAGCAATCATATAAGCGGTGAACCACAGTACGCCAAATCTCCACGTTGAATTGGGTGATGTAAATTTTGATTATCAACACTCTAGTCGCCCCAAAAAAAAAAAAATAATCTTAGATCAAAGCAAGTGATGAAATGGAATGTTCCATGAAATGGAACATTAAGATCCAGAAATATTAATAACGAATTTAGGCGCCAAACGTTCATCTAGGTATCGAGCATGACAATAAGTACGACTCTAAATTGTAATAATTTAACTCTTTAAGGCCCAAATAATTTTTTTTTCCGAATTTATTGGCTTTTTTTTGTAAGCTACAAGTCCAAAGCTAAGAAAATTTTTAATTATTATTTTTGAATTCTTGAAAAAAGTACCGTCCTTATTTGCGGACGCTGCTGGAACCAAACGTTATAAAAATTAAGACACACATTTTATATATAAATTAAATTTATTTACATGTTCTTATAAAGTTGATTAATTCAAGTAGATATGCAAAGCATGACGTTGCATTTTCGGTAAAATGTCCTTGGTTTTGATGAACAGTTTTGATTTTGGCATCTTCGCTGATTTTCCCGTTTTCCCAAATTCAATGATATTGACCCCTGATGTAGATGGAAGCCTAAGCGGGCGTTCTTTGCTGATTGCTAATCGATGTCCTTTTTCAGATCGGCGTATGCTAGATTTCTGCGTATTCATTTTTCCTGTCCCTGATGTTTCATATTATAAAGAACACCACCATTTAAATATCATTCTTGTGAAAAGACACCAATACTACTTTTTGCCCCCTTATTGATCTGTGGTGTTTTTTAACAACCAATCGGTCGACGCCGCCCATGTGTTTATTATAATTTGAGATAATGGATGATGATAATGAACTTGATTGGTTGCAACAGACTGGAGTATTTTCTTGATAAGTTGTATCTTAAGGGGTAAATTACATTAATTTTTTTTTATGTCTGTTTTTCTTTCCGGTTGAAGACAGGACAGAAGTATGCCTAAGATCCATCAAAATTTCTTGAAAAACTTCAATTTTGATCTTTATTGGTGCAAAAACCGTGGGATATAGGAATGATCTTAAGCCTTTAGTAAATTATAGAAGAAAAATGAGATCCAACATAAACGTGAAATTATTAGATAAATTTGAAATGGCTGCACTTCGAGACTACAAGGAAAATTTTAAGCAGTAATCGTCAATGTTTTTTTTTTTACAGTAAAATCAAATTCACAGAGAAGACTGGACTCCAAAGTCTTCAGACTTAAACATCATTGAAAACACCTGGTCCTATTTAAAGTTGTTAGTGGACAGACGACTTAAACCACTTGAAACACCAGAAGAACTTGTTCAAGCCATAGAAGAGGAATGGGAAAATGTTCCTTGCGATTACCTCAATGGATTCGTATTTAGCGTGCTCAAATAGGTGTAGGGAAGTTTTCAACCTCAGGGGTGGACTAATTCATTACTGACAATAATTGTTTCAGTTTGATTTTAGTTTTATTGTGCTAAATTTCTCTGGTTAATTTAATTGTTTTAAATAAAATGTAAAAGCTAGATACCGCTTAATGGTTTCCATTTTCATCTTTCCTAATGCTTTAATAATAAGAATATGAATGAAAAATGGATATTTATCGTTTTTATTACATTTTAAGCAGTATACAAAGCCACTTCTTATTTTATAACACTGACGTTTTGATTAAAGTAGGATTGTCACATGTTTAATTAAATAAAAATAATTACTTATAGTATATATTATATTAATGTAAACAAAGTAAAACAAATTTCACTACATTAGTGTAAGGGTTCCATTTACACAAGTAAAATGTCCAAGAACCCATGTATAATCGAGGGTTGAAATTATGTCATGCGTGAAAACAGTTTTATAGCCAATAAATAAACAACAAATTTTCAGATAACCTGTATAATTTCGTGTTTCTTTTTAAGTCAGGCGCGCATATAACAAAACGATATTGAAAAAAAATCTACTTTTTGTTTCCAAAAATTGACGAACCCAAAATCAAGAAATATGCTTTTTTAAAGAAATCGCGGTACCTCTATTAGGAATATCCAAAATCCCCTAAATTTATTTTTTCATATTCATATTCAGTTGACAATAGTTTCATACAAAAGAATTGCTAATCTCCATTTTCGCTAAAATAATTTTTTCGATATTTTACAGGCTTCTAGTACGTAGCATTTCCAACATGACAGCTTTGTCTATCAGTTCTTCAATTTCCCTTGAGCCAACTCGTAAATTTGTGAAAACGGCATTCATTACAGTAAGCCTTATTTAAGTTTGGTAAAAATTTTCGACTTTTGCTAACTTTTTGTCCAACAGTGTAGCAAGTTGTTTGACATATCTTTATTTCAGTGCTTTGGTATTCGAACCTAATTTTCCAGCGGATCGTTTTATCTATTTATCTAGCTGAGTTTGGCTGAGTAGTATAAGCTTCTTAAAGTTCCCAAATCTGAGTTTGAGTTATCAAATCTGAGGTTGCAGGCAGGAACGTCAAACTGGTGAGAGCAGTTTAATTACGGGGAGCGCGGCCCCCGCCATGCCGAGTTGACACCGGATGTGGCTCATCAAATCCCATCATCCTTCTCCAGGCTGGAGAACACCAAAGTACAAAGTCTGGAACTGATCACTGGTCCACAAAACCCATTCTCACCTCTTTCAGACTAGGGATCTCCAAAGGAGTAAGTCTGAGGCCGATGCTTCCAGGGGAAGCGGCACTAGGTGGTAGATGCATAAGCCTACTCGCATCATCCGGGGAAGCAGCACCCCATCAGAACTGGGAAGCGCTATGTGGTTTTTACGAATCACGTTCCGCCCTCCGCGCTGGTGGTTCCGGATTTCACAGTAGGCATATATGGGCATGATGGCGTTTCCAGGATTAAAACATTCCGAATGTAGACTCCTCGGCCATTCGGATCTCCGGGCGCCGGGTGGCCCTGGGGCCATTCATGCAACGCTTCAGGGGCAGAAAATATACCGAACCAATTTAGAATGGAGTTCTGCAACATAAGAGGCCTAAATACAAGCATTAATTCGATACACCAACATCTACAAATAAATAGACCACACATATTAGCCTTTACAGAAACACAAGTATGTTCTACAACAACAGTAAACTACCTCTACCCTGGTTACGACCTACACTCCCGATTTAGACATCAGCTCGGAAGTTGAAATATTTGCCCTCAGCTGCGGGCTTACTCAACTTGCAGATGTACCAACTCGGATTTCAGAGAGAGGTGAACTTTCCGCCCTTCTGGATATTTTTCTAACCACAAATTCTGACCAGTACACAATTACAGTTGATCCGCCATTAGGTACTTCTGACCATAAACTTATTACAACGGTTTGTGAACTGCCACTGCTACAGGAGGATCCACCATCGCTTCGTAAAATTTGGCATTGCAATTTTGCAAACTGGGAGGATCTAAGAGTGTCTACTTGGATTTTCCTTGGCTTGATGTGTGCTCGTGGCACTGACGACCCGTCAGTCTGTTGCGAGGTATTACGCAAGTAATCGCCTCAGGAATGGAAGCATACATCCCAAATTTCATCAAGTTACAGTCAAAAGAAATGCCCTCGCTCGACCGAAGATGCGAAAGAGCCCTAGGTAGGAAACAACAAGCCTACAAGTACTGGCACCAAAATCAGACCGCTGAAAGTGGCAGTTATTTTACCGAAACGAGAAAGAAATGCAAATCAAAATCAAGGAACTAGAAATGAATTTTTTATTGCTTCAGTGGCTTCAGGAATTTCTGGTCGGTAGCAAAGGCAGTAAGTAATAAGTTTACGAAAACGTCACTTCCACCTTTGACAGACGAACGCGGCGTCACGGCGACTACAGCTAAGGAAATAGCAAACATTCTCGACGAAATGTTTTCATCGCACTCTACCTTAAACGCCCCTCAATGGAAGTCACTCCTTACCATATCCAACATCAACACTACTATGTCAGAAGTCAAGATTTACCACCATGACAGTCGTAAAATCCTCAAAGAGCTAGATACGCAAAAGGCATCAGGGCCAGATGGAATACCTGCCATCATGTTAAAGGCCTGAGCCAACGAATTAACACCCATTTTTCTCAAATATTTTTCTCTGTCTTATCGAAAAGGGATTTACCCATCTTCTTGGTAAGTCGCTCGAGTATAACCTGTCCAAAAAAGGCACAGAAACAACTCCCTCAAAGTATAGCTCAATTGCCTTGCTTCCAATAATCTCCAAAGTGATGGAACGTGTAGTCAATCGGCAACTACCCAAGTTCCTCGAAACCAACAGAATAATTAGCTATAACCAATACGGCTTTCGCAAACAGAGAACTACGGAGAATCTCGAGCGATTGCGTTGGATATTTCGAAGGAATTTGACAGAGCTGGGCATGACGGATTGCTCAACAAACTGTCGTCCTTCGGACTGCCAAATCCTCTCTGCAGCTGGCTTGCCAGTTTTCTTAGAACCGATCGCTGCACATTGCAGTTGATTGACACATTCACCATTAATGCGGGAGTGCCTTAGGGCGCAATGCTTTAACCAACTCTCTATATTAATGCCTTGCTGACCGAGATCAATAATAATGTTTGCAGTTTTGCATACGACCTTGTCTCCTAATTTAGATCAGAAAAACGCTTACCAACGACTGAGAGTTATCACTGCAGACAGGCGTAGATTAAAACAATTAATCAAGGTCTGGAGAAACTTTGAACCTGGGGCGACAGGAATTTGGTCTAGTTCAATGCGGGCCCTAATATCACCGCAAATTTAGCTTTGCAGAATCTTGGTGCGCTACTTCGCAACAAAAAAAAAACTGCATACACCGCAGCAGCTGCTCTAGTTCTACAAAGCGCAAATAAGACCGTGCTTAGAATATTGCTCACACATCTGAGGTGCCGCACCTAAGCCCATCCTAAAATTGCTGGATTCCATTCAGAAGAGAGCCGTGCATCAGGAACACTGCAGGCATATGGCCGATATATTCCTGTCTTACAGATACTTTCACGGCACATGTTCTTCGGATTTGGCCCGCATCATCCCGCCTCCAGCATCGCCTGTCGACAGTCCAGACTCCTTTATCTGGCGCTCTGCATTACTGTGGAACTCACTCCCGGGCCGTCTGTTTCCCCCTAATTACATTAAAACCTATAACTATTCAAGAAGCGTGTTAATCAATATCTACGCACATACACCGCTTGTCCAGTGTCATTGGTATTAACACACTCTTTTGAGGCATATCCCAAAATCTCATCTATTTTATGCTCATTACTTGATGATATTTCACAACAACAATCTCCTGAAGTACTATTCCGTCATCTGGGATCAAGACGGACAGTAGGACATCATCACATGTTTGCCCCAAGGATAAGTTAACATTTTGCTAAATGTGCACGAAACCTCTTCAGACGCATCAGTACAAAGTAGGACGTGAGTGTGGAAGTGCTAAATTCGTGAAATTCGTGGTGGTGTCGTACCGGTAAGCTTCTATAAAAATTCCTCTTGTTTTAATATCTTAATTTGTTCTAAACAAACGATTGCCCACAGATAGGAAATTTTGTTAGTACCTATTACCATGTTAACTAACTTATAGTTAACATTTAATTTATATAAAATTGTCCACAAGTGGGGTAAAGGCGGACATCATGGGATGAAACTACCAGAAGAACATTGGCATAAATTTTATCAACTACGATGAAAACAAGTTGCAAATAGCATTGGATGACACCAAAAAGGACTAAAAAAGTTTAAGACAGGCATCATATTATTATAAAGTTCCTAAATCTACACTCCACGACAAAATTAATAGTAAAAAAACTGGGAAGCACGGCTGACAAACTGTTCTCTCGTCAGTAGAGGAGAAAATGCTAACAGAAGGCATTATTAAATTTGGTGATTGGGGGTTCCCATTGACCCCCAATGATATAAGGGGTCCCGTAAAAAATTACCTTTTTATAAATGGTAAAAAATGCAACTTTTGATGATAATATACCTGGAGTTGAATGCTTTTATAATTTTTTCAAAAGACACGATATCTTATCGGAAAGATTTGCTCAAAATAATAAGGGGGTGCAGGGCTAATATTACAAAAGGTATACTAATTGATTATCTTGAAAATTTAGAGAGGACATTGAATGGTGTTAAGCCGACACATATCGTTAACACGAATAACCTGGGAAAATTAAAAGTGTTGTGTCACCGACGGTCTGTCTAAAAGGGTTGAATTTATACTGGATTCTAGCAAATCGAGCACTTCAGTTATGATGTCAATGACTGCATCAGCCAGCTGTTGCCGCCATATGTGGTGTACAAATCCGTGCCCCTATATCCGGCCTGGATAGAGAAAGGACTTCAAGGAACTATGTACAACCGAACCAAGTCACTTTGGTTCGACGCCCCGACATTTGAAGACTGGTTTCACAAGAACGTCCTCCCTTATTTTAGGAATCTCCCAGGACAGAAAGTACTAATTCGAGGCAACGTTTCAAGCCACACTTCAGTGCATGTCCTGGAATACGGCGGACGTTATAATATTGACTTTGTGTTGCTTCCATCAAATGGAACACACTTGCTGCAACCGTTAGATGTTGCGTCTTTCGCACCTATGAGAAAAGCGTGGCGTCCCATTTTGAGAGAATGAAAGATGAAAGGCAAAGGGTGCATATTGAAAGCGGACTTTCCTAGATTTTTCTATGAAGCTATCGAGAATATTGCCGATGTAAGAAATACCATTACGTCCGGTTTCAAGGCATGTGGAATTGTTCCAGTAAATCGTGACGTTGTTTTGAATAAATAAAGAAGAGAATCAACGAGCAAACGAAGATCATTGTAGCAGCACTCTACAAGACTTGATGAGAGAAACCAGATTAACCTAGATAAAAACAACACCTGGCAAAGAAATTACTACACTAGATCTCGACCTCACAATCTCCAAGGCTCGAGGACCAAAATATCTAGATTCAAGTCAGCAGTGATTGCGAGAAAGCAGAAGCTGTTTGCAATGTCGAAGGTCTAGGAGTTGAGGCTGCGACTGAGACTGAAGAAATATCGTACCAAGATAACTTGTGTTAGTTAAGTTTCCATGCCCAAACAATAGTTATAAATTTTACGTTGGGTGCGTCTCTGAAGTCCTTGATAAAACAAAAACGATATATTATGTAAATTTTTTTGATAAAACAGAAATCTGATAAAATTGTATTATATTTTATATCCTCCAGTAGTAAAGATCTATACGTCGTATAGAGCATTCAAATTTTTAAAGTTCTGAAAAGCCTAAAACCTTTGAGTCGCGAAAGGTTCCAATTCCATTCTTTACAAAAATTTAAAAATATTATAATTTTTTAATCAACCAGTTTTTTTCCAAACTTCTTGTTTACTTTAAGTTTTTTAAAATTTTGATAATTTAAATTTAATAATTTTCACTTTTTTAAGATTTTGTACTACTCATCTAAGATTATCTGTTGTATGTTTACTGTTTTTATACTTTTTTGTCGAAATAAACAGTTTTGATTGCAATTTTTGATTGTTTTGCTATTGATCAACAATTCTTTTATTAAAAATATGTATTTTTTTTATTTTCATTGTACGCCTCTGCCATATTGTACGAAAAAAAATGGCGAGGATAATTTTTCCTTCACATCTTCTTCTTCTTATGTTTTAGGGATATAGGGGCATCTAAATGATTTTTTTCAAATTTTTTGCACCAAATAAGTAAAATTTATTCTCAAAAAAACTGTGGAAATCGTCCGTCTTCACCACAGATGACGGTTTTCGAAAGAGTCTTTGGCTCTTCTTCACTCATATATGACTAACTGCATGTTAACCTAGAATATATTCAAAACTATGTAGAGTCATACTGACTGACTAACCTAGCTGAAAGAAAAGGGTAAAATAAATAAAAATAAGATTGTTTCAAATCACTTCCAATTATGTTTGTTATTAGAAATAAACAAGGTTCTCAATCCCTTGAAAAGTACCTACATTTGTTTATCTAAGGAGCTTTGAATAATCTCGTATATAAGATTTGCAAGCACCCAGTGTTTATATTAGCAACACTTCAAAATATTTCCACACATTCTTTCTCTGTTTATCTAATCTAGGTCTTTTGTTTCAGATAATTGGCGATCAATTTATATAGAACGAGTGATATTTTTATATAGGGTACATTCTGCCAGTATGTGCTTCTGAGACTGTGCGATTAAATTCGTGTTTGTATAAATAGTTCGAATTGATACAAGGATGCAGCGTGCTAATTGTTTAATTGTATTAGTAATCGGAATTTCTGTTTCTTCATGTTGGGCAGGTAAGTTAGATGTTTGCTTGTTTACTAAGTTTGAAATTTTTAAGATATTCTCTTAGAACGAGTATTCGTGCATATGTGATAACGTACAGGGTATTTAAAGTTCTCATCTCTCTTTCTTAATACACTAAATGAATCGCCTTGTATAGGGTAGTCACTAGACTATATTTTGAGAGGACTAAGGTGACAGGAAAAAAATAAATATTATTTATATTTGAAATATGTTTTATGACAAAATATAAAGAAAACTAGCAACGAAAATTAGAAAAAAATTTACCATTTTCTACGAAACATTTTCTATACCATTGAATATTTTGAAAGAGCTTAATTGCAGATTCTACAAACTTATAATGTATACAGTGTGGAAAAAAAGTATGGATAATAATTAGGCTGTGTTTAGGTTTTATGAGAAACGCTCGAAAATTCATTTATTTTTTTTATTGACATCTGTCAAAAATATGTCTTTTGTTTAAATGGCAATATATGTGATACATCATTTGAAAGGTCATTTCTCACTCAGTATGTCCCTAGATTTTTGGGTGATTCTGTCACGCCGTTTCAAAATGGCACCGTTCAAAAGTAAAAATTATCCTAAGTTAACTGCCAGTGAAAAGAAATCTCATATTTGTAGAAAAACCTGGTAATCAATTATCAATTACACTAAGAAAGTCCTAAGAATGTATCATTCAATACTTATCCCAAGTTTTTGGCCTGAGCTTATTATTAAATCCATCGTGGAAAAAGAAATTCGATATCTCAATGTCGTCGCAATAATAGTTGTGGTCATAGTAAGCTTAGACAAATCAAATAAACAAACAATAATTTTCATAAAGGTCACCTGTCATCTGATATGACCCCTTTGGACTTTTCTTCTTGGGGTTATGAAACAATCTAGGGATTTATTTTTAAATAGACCAAGAAATACTGATGATCTAAAGTGCCGCATAAGAATAGTAATACGATATATTTCACTAGAAATATTACAAAGTGTACAAGAAGAATATATTTCTAGACTTAGGCACTGTCAAGTAGTCAGCGGACATCACTTTCAGCATTTACTAAAAGTTTTTTCCATTTAGTGTTTTACTCTTAGCAAATCTTTTTTTTTTATTATTATTTCTCTAAATTATGATTGTTCTTCTCTGTTATGTTCTTGTTTTGTTTCATTCATTACTGCTCGCTGTTTTAGTGTAAGTATCAATAAAACCTTGCTCAATAGTTTGCTTCTTTTTCTAATGAAATAAAAAAAGAATTTTCCTTTTACGGGGAGTCAGTGGCGGCGATATAAATAAGTAGATATAAGCGAAGCTTAGGGGCCAGGCATAAAGGGGGCCCGATAGGGCCCCCTCTAAAAGCAGACAATGAAAAAAAAATTTAAATGAATCAAAAATTTAATGATCGATATCGATATGACGGTACATTTCTATTGTTTTAATTCCAGAAATTACTTCTCGAGTCTCTTGCCATATTACGGGAACACGCGGAAGGTTTTTTTACGAATTTACAAACTCTTTATTGTTTCTTCGGTAATAGTCTTAATCGTTGGGACATATTGGGTAGTCTCACAAGTGAATTAAATACAGTTTTAAAAAAACTAAATCCAACTCGATGGGCAGGTCGGTTGCTCTCTGTTACTGCTGTTAAACTCCGTTATATAGATATTATCAAATCCCTTACCGAAATAATTCTGAAAAGTTTAAAAAAAAACGAGATCGATCAAGCCAAAAGTTTGAGAAAAAATATGGAAACCTTCAACTTTATTTTGCATTACCTGCTTATGCATAAAATATTATCAGAAATAAATTTTTCTTCAAAAATTTTGCAAAAACATAATTTAGATCTTGGGGAAGCCGCAAAAACATTAAGTCGCACCAAAATAAATTTGCAAAAACTTCATTCATCATACGAAAATTTTATCGTCGAAGGTGCTGAGTTAGCAAGAAAATGGGGAATCCAGCCAATTTTCTCAGAAAAACGTCAACCGAAAGTAAAATCGCATTTTGATGAACTTGCTACTGATTACCGTTTTCAATGTCAAGATAAATGGTTTAAAATTAATGTGTTTTACTTCATATTAGATATTGTTATTGAACGGCTTAGCACTAGATTTGAAAGCTTTGAAAAGTTGACAAATATATTTCAATTTTTGGAACCGAAAAATATTTTAAAAATGAAGGAAGAGGAACTAGTTAGAAGTTGCGATCAACTTCAAAAAAAGTATAGCGATGTACTAAATAATAATCTAAGCCTTCAATTTGTAAATGTTCTTGCTTTAATAAAACATGATTTGAATGACGATATGAATATTCGGGATTTTGCAAATTTATTATTGCAGAAATATAGTATCCTTGAAAGCGACTTTAATGAGGCCGTTATTTTATTGATTTTATTTTTGACACTTCCGGTAACAGTTGCCACCGCTGAAAGGTCATTTAGTAAATTATAGATCTTAAAAAATTACTTAAGAAATTCCACAAGTCAACATAGACTGCATGATCTCTCCATTTTGTCTATCGAACATAACACGGCATCCAAAATGAATATTCGGGATTTAGTTGAACAATTTGCCATTAGTAAGGCCAGAAAAAGAGACTTTTAAGTACCTAGTAGATAGGTTATATATTTAAAGAAATAAATGGCGATGGCATTTTGTAAATTTTTGACAAACCCTTGTCTTTTTACTTCAATATTCAGTAATCACGTTAAACAGTTATATTTTGTGTTTATACTAAATAAATAATTTTTGTTTATTTTTGCAATTTTAGTTGCCTTGTTGTTGTTGCTGTGGATTCATTAGTATAATGTATGTATTTTATTTAATAATTTAATCTCGTTTTAATTCAAATGTTTAATAAATGTAGTTATTTAAATAAAACGACTGATTATCAAGTATAAAATATAGGTTTTTTAAAATTTTAATACAAGAAGAGAGGGGCCCGATGTAATATTTGCTTAGGGGCCCAGTGTACCTAAGCGCCGCCACTGACGGGGAGTTAACTTAAGATAATTTTTACATTTTGAAACGGCGTGACAGAATCGCCCAAAAATCTAGGAACATACTGAGTATGAAAAGACCTTTCGAATGATGTTTTACATGCCATATATTGCTATTTAATAAAAATATCGATCAAGTCATGTTTTTGCCAGATGCCAATAAAAAAAAAACAAATGAATTTTGTCAGAATGTAGGAAACTGAAAATCCAAATTGATGTGTTCGAGCGTTTCTCATAAAACCTAAAAACAACCTAATTATTAGGGGTGGTCAATACTTTTTTCCACACTGTAGATAGTCATTTGCTATCTACGACTAGTAAGTATTATAAGTATATTTTCTATAATATTATTTAAATCGATATATATTTTCCCAAATAAGTATAAAAAATAAATGGCGAGAAAAAAATTAATCAAATGTTATCATGTAATATGGCATTTTATTAAAAAAAAATTGGTGTGTGCTGAAGACCGCACAACAGAAGTGAAAACTTCAACAAACGGGGTCATCGTTTGTCAGAATTTCGATCCGATCCTTCGTTGCAAAGATACGAGCAAATAACGGTTTCCTCTCCAAAATCCCCCCTTAACTTACAGCCCCGGTCCCCCCGTATGGTCTCAGTGGCCCCCATGAGGCGCACCTACAATAAAAATTTCGACCCTTACCTCTTTCCGTTCTTCCGAAATTAATTATTTAAGTTTTTCCTTCTCCCCCCTCCCCTGCCCAAAAGGGAGGGGGTATGGAGTACTGTTTTCGGCCAGGATCTTCTTTTTACACCTGCTACATTCCCTGAAAATGTCGGCCCTCTACCTATACGGGAACAAGATAGTAGAAGGAGCGTTACGTTACATATCCGAGCATGACGCGTGATGCGTGACGGCTTGGTCTCATTCAACCCCCGCAAAAAAAAATAACGCAAAACGCACCTAAAGAAGTTTTCACTTCAAAAACTCCAACTTGCGTATTTCAAGTTTTTCCTTTGCTCCTAAAATAAAGCCTCTAAATAGGACGCCAAATATTAAAAAAAAAGTGTGTGCTTGGACCACACGATAGAAGTGAAAACTTTAATAATATTATGAAAGCATTACATACATATCCAGGCGTGTCGGCTCAACATAATTCAATACCGAATATAGAAGGAGCGTTACGTTACATATCCGAACGTGACGCGTGATGGCTCGGTCTCATTCAACCCCCACAGAAAAAAGTGCTGAACGTGCCTAAGGAGGTTTTCACTTCAATAAAAGAGAGAAGTTATTCTATGTCATAGATTTTTTAAAATTCTTAATTTCCTTTTTATAAGTCCTGTTTTTTTTCCAGAAAATGTGCGCCATTGACATAAATATACAAAAATATATACATAAATAAATATTAGTAAAAGAGAAAAGTTATTCTAGGTCATATACTTAATTTCCTGGTTTTTACAGAAAAAATGCACCGTTTACATTCTTTAAAAATCTTGATTATCATTTTTTTGCGACGCCACGATATTTTGCGGTTCGGGTCCCAAGTAAAGGCTTTTCGCGTCCTTTTTAGGAGCGGTAAATTATTGCAAGGCCGTCGTTTGTCTTTGTGTAATTGGTCGATGATTAAAGTGATGATTATTTCAGAGATTCAATAATTAGTATAAAATGACTTTTTGTAACACAACAAACAATACATCCGTGAAAAAAAAAACATCGCTAAAGACTGAGTGCAAATTCAAAGTCATTAGAATAATTTAAGAAGCCCGCACTCTGTCTCACAGAAAATTTTTAAGTCCTTAAAAGCTTCATTTGAGCACCAAGAATCTTTTGCTTACCCAATAAAATGCATGGCCAGCAATATAAACTCTGTTGATATAAACTTCCGCAAAGCCATTAATAATTATCGTACCAGGATGTGTGAAACGCTCGCGAAGTATCCCGACAACCCACCTTTTTTTCGCTAACAATTGCCATTATTTTTGGCGTCGCCGCGCCGGTCAACTCTCCAAAATTTGCTGCTTTTCCACTTCAGATCGTCGCGACAAAGAGGTGGCCATAGTTTGGAACAGTAGGTTGTATCGATAGGTTTATATCTGAAACAGAAAACCAAGTTCAGCTGCATAAGATCCATATATATTTTTTTGTTCTGAGCAAATACTTGTTTACGCACACCTCCTAGGGAGTAGTGCGGGAATCACCACTGGCATACCTACAAAACCTCAGCTATGTCCCAGTCTGTGCTTTAAACCAGGGGGTCTCTACTGCAGGCCGGAGGAAAGAGCTTCTGGGACTGGCTCCTAAAAATTCCTGGTATTCTTACTGGAGATGCCTCTCTGTGATTTTGCCTTGCGTAGTTTGTTGCGTCGTCTTTCCCTCGATGAGTTGAAAGGAGCGGGATTGGATGTTACTCCACACCCGCTGTCAATTAGCACTGGTCGTGTTTGTGTAGTCACACGAGTAAACTTCTAGGTCTTCCGTATGTGGTCCATCTGCATTTTCTTCCGGGTCTACTGCTTGCCTCAGTTCTTCATCTGCATGGTTCTTTGCTCTTAAGAATACGCCTCTAACCTTATGGACTATGGACCACTAGAAGTGATTGCCACTATTGTTCTGCCTGCAGGTCAGCATTTATGACGAACCAAGGTACGCCAGCTGCCATTCTGAATAGTTTGTTCTCTGTTCTTGTGAGCAATGTCATGCTGGATTTCGCTGCGTATCCACAAGCTGTGTAAACATGCGTTAGCTAAGGCCTAACTATCGTCTTTATCATAGTGAACTTAGTCTTCAGTGAAGATCCATAGTAAAACTAAATTTGATCAAAAGTGGAGTTAGCGGGTTTTGATTCTGTAGGCCTCATATGTCTCATTTTTAGGCCGGTGGTATAGTATATTGTATTATTAGGAGTAAAAGTCACTTTTGCTTCCAATAATATATGCTATTTTTTCTTCAAACTATAAAAAATTTGATTATACAGTAAAAGTAAAACAGCTATCAAGAGTCAGCTTTCTGCTATATTTTATTTACAGGAAACATTGACGACATACTAGGAGATCGACATGAACATGACAGACAGGAAAATACTCTTTTTCTTCAAACGTCAGTAAATTCGTCATTACTCGACTGTGTAGGCGGCCGTGAAGTTTCGTTTTTCCTCCGCCGGAGGAGGTACAAGTGTTGTCATACCAACATACAAACAAACAACAAAATAAGCGCCAACAACTTATTAAACAAAAATTTTTATTTATCACTCAATTTGTGCACTTCATTTCTAAAAATCACTAATTTAGAAACAAATTGGTTATTATTTAGTCGAACTTACCCAATAAGTGCTTATCAATACGGAATTAAAACGCAATCGGAGACGCAATTTAAAAAAAATAATAATTATTGTTGACAGTGTCCACTGACAGCTTTACGTTACATTACTATAGCAACAACCTGTGCCTATTCACCGACACCGGTCTAAGCCCCCTTGCGAATCCGCTTATCTTTAATAATAATTATTATTATTACTATTAAGAAGAGATTAATTTGTCGACATTTGAAGATAAAACAGCATATTTTATTTGGAGGAAAAGTTCGGCTGTTAAACACGAGCGCGCCATGAAAAGTATCACTTTTCCTCCATATAAAATAATATACTATTTTTCCACTGAGATTTTTTTTCGAAATAAAATGGCACTTTGACTTGAAAAAAGTTTTTTTGACGTTTGAAGAAAAAGATAACTTTTAAATAAATCACTCAAAATATACAATTTATAGTCCAACTATAAAGTCAACAGTAAGTAAAAATAAACAAACAGAAAGAGATTATATAATTAAATCAAAATAAAAATTGCAAACCAGATGTGTAATAAAATAGATTAAATTAATCGTGACCACTACCCTTCGAGCAGCTACCTATGCCTGTGATTTGACAGTAGTGCGTGATAACGATTTTTCTGGCACTTATAACACAACAGAAGTTGTCCTAACTATAAACAGTGGCAAAAATGTTGTCGAGCCAAATGCCAGTTCTACTCTATCTTTATTAAGTTAATTGGTTTATAAACTTGTACAAGCATAGCTACAGGTTCTTTGCGCAAAAATATTCGGATTTAACTAAACTTGCCTATGTTTAAAAGTTGATAATAACCAAGATACAAATATGAAGAGTTTAACGTTCTTCGATTTTCTTTACCTATTTCTTTACTTATTTCCGCACAAAATTTAGTAATGAAGAGGCACCTTCTGCTTCACTCTGAGCACAGAATCATTGTATTTTTTCGGGACTCAGTGTATTTATAAGTTAAAATATTTATTGTCTCATTATTTCCGAACGAATATACTTCGTAAATATCATTGCGAGTAACCATTCCTAAGATATTTGCATTTATATGTTTTAATGCATCCATTTGAATTGTAATTTATACATGTAAAATATTTCAAAATAAGCCTGCAATTAAGCAAATGCCATAAAAGCGCTTTCGAACTCTATTTGTGCAAAATTTTGTAGAGATAAATTTTGTTTGAAAGGGCTTTTATTGCACTATTTGCTTTATTCTATGGTTTAAATCCTACTTTGAAGCTTGGCAGGCCCGTCCGGCGGTGGTAAACTCGTCGCACAGTGCGGCCGCCCGTGGACAAAATTCGGATATCGATACACATCAAATGTACTACCAATCTGTTGCATATGATCAAGAGAGAACCAAAGTAGTAAAAACTTATTTCGCCGGACACCACGCCCCCGCGGCGTCATACATGGACAAGCCATACCTTATAGCAGCTAAATGAAGGACTGTAGCAATTCCATTAAGTAATCAATAAAATTAGTTTCTTAGATTGTAGTGTTCAGTGGTTGTGAATTTTTGACTATGACCGCATATACTACAAGTGTGTACCTCTGTATTGACATATGTATATAGTAATGTCATTTGATATGAGATAAGAAACGTGCATTCGAAACTAGTATGCCATATATGTAAACTGTGATATATTCACCGATTGGAGGAAACTTTTAAAAAGTTCTATGCAAAATATCCTGTGCTTTGGACTGTTACAGATTACTTATGGTTGGTAGTTTGTAACCTTGTCAAATTTTTGTGCTACTTCCTGCTAATATAGGAGTTATGATTTTTTTAGGTCATCGACGTATTACCAATGCCGATTTAATTGAAGATTGGATAGGCAGTAAAAAATTTGAAAAGTCGTCATATTTTTCTAAAAATTTCCATATAAGGGTAAAATTGAATTCTGAACCACTTTCCTATTTGACATTTTTTGATATCTGGTCACCTACCCTCACTTTTCGCATATTTAAGGTGGAATTTTTTAATTTCCCGCCACGACAGTTGTCAGTTGTCACGTGACATATGTCATAGTGCTTTTTTGTCATTTATTAGGCTAACTTGATTGGCCATAATTTTTTTTCCTAAATCTCAATAGTAAAAAAATTTCCCACTTGTTGTAAACTGTTTGGATGACACTGTATATCATCTTGTTCCTGTTATTAAATTTATGTTTATATCTATTAATTATCCGTTTAAATTATTGTTTTAGAGTCTGACCTGTGTTGCCTAAATTGAAGAAAGTTTATGTTTTCTGTTATTGTTAACTGTTAATATTGTTCTATATATTGTTTGTTATACATTGTTTAATATGTGTTTTGGTTATTTCAAACCAATTATAAAAATTCAAACCATTTATTAATAGATAAAAATATTGTTATAGTTTGTCCTCTTTATTGCTTTTAAGACCTAGGGTAAAGTTTTGCCTTAGGCAAAGAAATGGTTCTTTAAGGTGACAAGGAATATAAATAGATTCTTTTGAATGAATGGATCTCGTTGCTTAAATCCTCGTATTCGCTCACTTATAAGACACTAATTCAGTGGAAATTCATTTGTTTCTCTCTATTACCAAGCACCAGCAGAAATAATTTCAATCAAAATCATTAATGTCAAAAGGTAGAGAAATCCAAATGATCATTCATTATCGGAATATGCGACACTTTCCATTTTCTATAATTTCAATAATAGGGTCCCTAACCTACCTGCTCAAAACCGTTCCAGGTCTAATTATATCTTTTTTCAGAATAACTAAAACTGTTATAGAGGAAAATGTTAAGTTCCTCAAAAGAAAAAAAATTACTTTCTCAAATTTAAAAACTTTGTCAAATCCGGGATAAACGAAAATATCCAGATTTTTATTATTATCCAGAAAGTACAGTCCTTATCAAATGAGGTAAGATCTATCCAGGGCATATCAAATATTTCCAAAAACAAGTTCCCAGCCTTTATTCGACATATGTTTCAAGTAATCTGGAAAAAATCTTTCCAAAATTGCTACACTTCAATTTTGACCTCATATTTTAATCCCTGACCTCAAAAACCCCCGAGTACCAAATTTTAGCCAAATGACGTCAATGACGAGATTGCTATGATTTTTGTCCCATTATCCCATATAAACGAAGCACTGTGCGTCGCCAAGATTACCTGCTCCACTAATCCGACATGTAAATTGGTTGCCGGAATTTAAGGGTTCATTTAATCCCTATAGGTAAATTGGTCGCCGGGTTTTTATGTCGGAACCAAAAAGAAAAACAAATGGTGCACTTTACGTTGACTTGTTTATTATTCAAAAGCAACATTTATATAATAGTACCTAAACATTCAATATACCAAGTACATTATTGAATAATACAGTCTACATTGACTAGCTCATCAAGTGATGCTAACTTAGCTTTAACAATTTTGTCTTTGAAATTCGTACTTACATCAAAACTTTGTATTTTTACATACGTTTTCAATTTGTCTTCAAGGAAGACATATATGGAGGGATGTGTTGCGTAAAAGAAAGAATTAAATTTTGCATGAAAGGATTCGCAACAATTAGTCGTTCTTGTCAGCGAGGCACCTTCTTCCGCCCACATAGTAGGAGGAAAGGTTGCGTTTTCGACGATATATGTCTCTAACAAATAGTCACAACATTTATCCAAAAGTTCACTTTCTGGTTTGTACGACACTAAATCAAAGACGAAATAGTCCTCCACTTCATTTGGATTCAAATAAGTCAGCCCGAGAGTGTTTTTGTGCCAGATTCCTATTTCGGTCTTTGTTTCATAATCAGAACTTAATCCGATTGACTTAATCTTTCGAAACCATGCTTGATGTAAATGGAATCTGCAACCGCTTACTTTTACATCTGGCCAAGCCCACCTTAATGCTAGGTGGCCTTTTCAAAATCAACGAAAATTTGTCGTGGATCAAAAGTAAGACCATACTTTTAATAAATCTTGGATTTTAGTAGGTATAAGCATGTTTTATAGCAGTCACTTGCCTTACTTGGTAGCAAACAAAAAACTAATGGAACATAGTGGCCATATTGGAGTCCGTGAATAGTAAACAACTGTAAGAACTTTGCGCAGAATGAGAACGTTCCGTCCATATCTCCATATACAGTATATTTATATCGGTCAAAACACGTATGTTGCTTTCACATGTAAACACAATGATATTTTTTTTCCATATTGTTAATAAACAAAAATTGTTCACCTTTATTGGCTAACAGCGTTTCGCCGTATGCGCTGCTGAGAACTCCATGCACTTTTTCTATGTTCTTAGGAATCGGACCTGGAAGGATTTTGCGGCGACTGTTATAGAGATTTCTTCTAATCCAGCCAACATAGAGTTGTAAGAGACGGTGGCAAATTTGTTGCTAAAGCTCTACAAATAATTTTTGAAGGCCTTTCACTGATATCTTCTCTTGCCTTCCTCTTGCATGCACTTGAAATAGCTTTTCTGCTCACTTCCTTTTCGAAATCTCCGTGGTTGTGCGCATCTTCCCTCATGGATATCAGGTTCTCCGTTCCAATAGTGTAAAGCCTTGCTTTACAATGCAACTTTCTTTGGCAACACCTCCATGATGTTTCTGCACTTTTCAAGACCTTGTCTTTGGAAAACGTAAAATTTTCGCACAAAATTAGACTTCTCCCACGTTCACTTTCAATAACTGACACCGACATTTTTCACTATAATTCACTTTGCTCGAAGGTAGAAATAGCAATGCACTTCGCTCGAAGGTAGAAATAGCAATGAATGAAAGCAAATTGACAAGAAACTAAAAACAAATAGATTTCAGATTTGAGGTATATATGCCTAATAACCATTAACCTATTGTTCCGTACCTACCGATGCAGGTAGGTACTCAAGAAAACGCCGGCGACGAATTTACATGTCATTAGCAGCAACTCTTTTCGAAATGCAGGTAAAGGGATTATCTTGGCGACCAATTTACATCCGTCCGGCCGCGGCCCGTCGCCAGCCTTTTGGTCATCGGGTGCTAGTTAAGAAATGACCGGCCTCCGCAAAAAATTCCGACAAATATGTTTTTTGTTGCATTGTTTTTTTCTCCCTAGAAATTTCTGACTAAAATAATTTTTCAAAAAACAAAAACAAAAATATTTACTTTTGCCTTGCGATAAAAGAGATAAGTAGGTACTGTAAAAAAACTTAATAATGATGTCATGTATTAAACAACAAAACGTGTAGGTGGTATATCTTGAAAATATTATGTACGACTAAAAAAATAAAACAAACATCTAGGCACTAAAATTTTCTTGGCTTTTTTCGGCAAATATTTCTATAATGTTTCCCATGTTAAGATTGTTCGCAGTTTCATGTTCGATTGAAATTAGTGCTGCCCATTTAATAGTTATTTATACTACAACGGATGTAAGTGACATTTACTAGTCGAGGACGATTATGTGCCCGAGCCATAGCGAGGGCTGACAATTTAGTTCGAGACTATTGAATGTACTTACATCCCGTGGAGTATATAAGTTTTTTTTTCTCCCCCCTGCAGAATTTATTCTTTGATTTTTATTAATTTAATTCGGTTCTTTTCGCATGAAACTATGAAGACAGCTCTGGTCGGTTTCTATAGCGTCATAAACATTCTTATTTTATCAATAACGTCAAGCTGACAGTTTTAAAAATTGTGAAAAATTGAAATTATTCATTTGGGTAATAGCCAAATGGATATAGATAAATCAGCAAATATCGCTTGTCTGTCGCTGCTGCCAGAAAAATCGAGGAAGAGGTATGAAGCAACGTATCAATACTTCAAGACTGCTACTGTAGTTTCAGCAACCGTGCTTTTGGTGTACTTTCACGAAATTCTGCTATATTAAAGTCTCCATCAAGCTTGTAATGTGAATATTCCACGTTGAGGTCCACCCTTTTCATAGAGGAAAACATAGATATTTCCAAGTATCCTAAACTTCGAGCATTTTTAAAATGAAGAAATGACTGGGTGATATATCACTTTCGCGCAGGAATTTGCCTTTGCTAATAGCGTCTACCAACACCAATTTTGAGCCTTCACGCATGCGTACGTGCCAATTCAGGTATTTTTCAGTTGTTTTTCTTGATTTTGGGCATTCTCTCGGGTTAGTTTTGTTTGGTTGCGCCCTCGAATCGAGCGACGGGCCATGCGTGAAGTGAAATATTAGTCCAATGGTCGAAAATTTGCTGTAGGTAGACGCGACGAAGCGAAGTGAAAACGTAAGCTAGCACGATTTTACGTGTTATTGCCAACATGTCAATAGTAATATACCGATAGCGGAGATGTCTTATCGAAAAGACCGTTGATTTGAAACAGAAAAATTAATTTTCAAAATTTTTATGAGACAAATTTTTGTTTACAATCTGAAAAGACCCAGAGCTTTAGCTCGATGGGTCTTTTCTTCGAGGTTGGTTTGTTTGTAGGCTTTGGTTAGTTTGCATTAGTCTGCGTTGGTTTTGGTTACTTTGGGTTAGTGTTGGTTAGTTTGGCTTAATTTTGGTTAGTTTGGATTGGTTTTTCTTAGTTTGAGATAGTGAAGAGGCAAGCGCGTAGCGCGCTTGTTTGCGCGCATGTTTCCTTACTTTGGTTGATTTAGGAGTCTGGTTATTTTTGGTTGGCTTTGATTAGTTTGGGTTAGTCTGGGTTGGTTTTGGTTACTTTGGGTTAGTATTGGTTAGTCTGAGTTAGTTTTGCTTAGTTTGAGGTAGTGCGCGCTTATTTCCTTACTTTGGTTAATTTGGGGTTAGTCTGGGTTAGTTTTGGTTTGTGTGGGTTGACGTTGGTTAGTTTGGGTTTGTCTGGGTTGGTTTTGGTTACTTTGGATTAGTGTTGGTTAGTTTTGATTAGTCTGAGTTGGTTTTGCTTAGTTTGAGATAGTGAAGAGACAGCCGCGCGTATATAGTAATACACCGATAGCGGAGATGTCTTATCGAAAAGACCGTTGATTTGAAACAGAAAAATTTATATTCAAAATTTTTATGAGACAAATTTTTTTTTACAATCTGAAAAGACCCAGATCTTTAGCTCGATGGGTCTTTTCTTCGAGGTGGTGAGGAGAAAAGCGTGCGTAGCGTGCTTGTATGCGCGCTTATTTCCTTACTTTAGTTAATTTAAGGGTCTGGGTTAGTTTTGGTTTGTTTGGGTTGGCTTTGGTTAGTTTGCATTAGTCTGGGTTGGTTTTGGTTACTTTGGGTTAGTGTTGGTTAGTTTGGGTTAATTTTGATTA
>MU184659.1:95487-114429 GCA_016904865.1 Pissodes strobi | reverse complement strand
CTTACTTTGGTTAATTTATGGTTAGTCTGGGTTAGTTTTGGTTTGTTTGAGTTAGCTTTGGTTAGTTTGGGTTAGTCTGGGTTGGTTTTGGTTACTTTGGGTTAGTGTTGGTTAGTTTGGGTTAGTTTAGGTTAGCTGTGGCTTAACAAGCTGCTATTCTACTTTTTGAAACATTTGGGATTTTTTTCTCAATTTTTGGCGTCAAAGGTGCTTGGCAAAATATGTAACGTGCAATTCGGAAAGGGTGCTAAGTAAAAATTTACCCTTTTCTACGTTATCTACAAGGTTAATCTGGGATAGTTTTGTCTGGTTTTTGCCCCCGGAGCGAGCGAAGAACGAAATATTAACACAACACTGGGCTACTGCCAAATGCGCAGGTCCGAAGGTCGAAAATTTGGTATAGGTAGATGTGAGTGTTCCGAAAGTTTCATATTTTTTAGGATAGAAATGTTACTATTTTTTAATAAAAAAGTTCCTCCGTCCCCACTTTTTCATAAAGAATCACTCTCTCTCTCTCTAACATAGAAAATGTTCTTATTTTTACCAAAACCTTCTTTATTTGTATGACGCTAAAGTGTTATGGACCTAATTGACGGGTATAAACCTAAAAGTCCAATGTGTTTGACAGGGAAAATGTGAATAAGTTCCTGTTTATATTCAAAGGATGCCCCCGCTGATATTTATTTAATGATGAAGGTTGTAATGATAATGGGAATTGCTGGAGCGTGCCGTTCTAATGAACTGTATAATGAAAATTGACAATGTCGAATTAAGGCATGAAGTTATAATTGTTAATATTCCTGATTCCAAAAATAGAATGGCATATAAATTTACAGTGACTAAAAGTGACGATGAGAAGCTTTGTCATTTCAAAATAGTTCAAAATTACAATGAGATAAGATCAATGCGATATCAAAATGGAAAGCGCTTACTTAAATCAGCCTGTCGATGTCGGGAAAAACACGATTTCTTTAATTCCAAGTAAAATTGCTAAATTACTGAACTTTGAAAATTTTAAGCAGTATACTGGACACTCCCTTAGAAGAACGTCGGCCACTTTATTAGTAAATACTTGGTGGACTTGATGTCTTAGCTCTCAAGCGACATGGGGGATGGAAATCTGTAACTATTGCAGAAAGTTATCTAGCCGAGAGCGTCAACAATAAAAGGGAATTTGCAAAAAAAAATCTACAATATAAAGAAGCCAGAAGTCCCCTGTAGTACTTCAAGAGTAAAAGAAAACTTGGGGAAAGATGGAGAATTTATGAAGTCAGAACAATCCATACAAATTGAGAAAAAACGAGAAAACATTTATCCAATTTTTGTAAATAATGTTATTAATATTCATTTCATTTAATATTACTATATTTTTATAAATCATTGTTAGCTTGACTTTGTTGATGAAATAAAAAATTAAAAGCATCTCCTATGTTTGTAGTTTAAACTTATTGAATACAGGGTGGCATACATTATTACCACCCAAGGGTGGTAAGTTGACTTACAACCCGTCGTCAAGAGCAGTCGATTTTTTATTATTATAATAAATTATATTACCAATATAGGTATTATTATTTTTTATATATTATTTCGATGACTAATAAAATGTTGTGGTATGTATATGATCGTTTGGCCTTCGGCCGCCCCCTGGTTTGGCCCCCTGGGTGCGATACACTTTCGCAACCCCCGTGGCAACGGGCCTGAACATGCCGACATGAAATAGAATACATTTTTTATATAAAAACGATGAGAAATTGATATTTTCAATGAAAGTGTACATACTAGAGAGCAAAATGCGACTCCGGTTTCTATGTACTCAGAGTGACGCAGTGCAATCCACATCAAAAGTATTGACATATTGAAATCCTTCACTCAAAAAGGCCTCAAATATTTCACTTTGTGCATAAAGGTTGCTGTATAAAATGTTATTAAGGCATATAATAAATTAAATTTAAGCTTCGATATTATGAACTCTTGAACATAGGTAAGTTTGGCTAAATCCTCATACTTTTGCTTAACGAATCTGTGATTATGCTGTGTATCATTATCGCTGTTTATTACACTGAAAACCTTTGGTTAATATTTATATTATAAATTTAGGTCATAAAGTTCCTTCAGATGAGATACTTAGCTGAAAATATGGTAAAATAATTAAATCAGTTTTAATCGTGTTTTGATTTTTAGTACGGATTTTATTAGACCTGTAATTATCTAGGATTATTAACAAATACTTCATTATTAAACCTTATCTGCTAAATAAACACAAACAAAAAGTAATATTTTATGACTGATATAAACAATGTGTTGTAATCTGCTCTGCATTTTTTCTAAATTTCTTTATATTTCTGTGAAAAATATATGTGTATATAACCTCGGAATTCCCGGGATTTCAAACATCTTGAAAACAATGCTATAGGTGTCATAAAAGATTGTAACTGGAGAAAGAATATGGAAAAATAACTAATTAACTAACTCTGTCCTTGGATCTGTACTCTTCCTCTTGTATGTAAAGGAGTTTTATAATGGGAACGGTGGTGCATGGTGGGCCATTGACCCAGTTTAGCTGGTCAAAAATATGTGAGGATATTAAACAAGATAATTCTATTAGTTTTAAACAAAATTGAAAATAAAAGGCAACATTTTCACAAAAATCTCACTATTTTTTTGAAACAAAAATGCAGAAAAAGCAAGTTTAGAAAAATAAATAAATTTTATTCCAGAAGAGATACAACTAAGAATTTAAGACGAACTTGAGGAAAACCATAAAACTTTATCTGATGTTTTTTTTTGTTCAGTATTACTTTCATCTTCGACGGAAGACGAATTGGTTCTAGAAGCAGTGATATCCGAGGTTGCATCTGGAAGAAGTAGTTCCAATGTATCTTTTAGAAAAGGCTTCGTTTCCTTTTCTTTGGTTCTTTCTCCTCATTGATAGAAATAGATCAGAATTTCAAAGCAATCGATTAAATATCTCCAGGTTACAGGCTTCTTTAGAAAACTTAACTGGCAAAGTTTTGTATATGTAATCTAAATTGTTTATTTCTGGCTTCTGCGGCCTCCTCAAACATCTGTCCAATAGGAAGAATGGCATATTCTAAGTTGTACATAGTGGCGCCACTGGATGCCAAGGGTGCTACATATAATTCGGAAGTTTCCCTTGTATGACTTGCAAATTATCTTGTATCCACTCTATTGCTCCTAGAAATCACTTCAAGAATTACTTTGAAATGACGAATAATGAATATATCGATTCCGGATATTTTAGAGGAAACTTCCGGATCGGCAAAAACTGCGACATGTATTTCCATCGTTCGTATTTCCAAAACTTTGTTTAGGAATATCTACTGACAGTCCTAGATTTGTTTTAAAATTGTCCTGAATTTCCGTTTTCTTGTTTTTAACTACTTCTTATTCGTGTTCCGTCTATTTCTTTACTGGCCGCTTTTATGAAATATGAAGTGAACTTTCACACCGCCTAATTCTTGCGTGTAAAACAGATAGGCCGAATTTAAACGATTCCCAATTGCTTTCTTTAATAACATTCAGATCGTTAAAATCTTTAGTTGCAGCTTCACACATATAACATTTCATAGTGAAAGAATTTTCACGAGCAGCGTTGGAGGCTTTGGCATCAATCATTATCAGTTGTAGAATGTGTTTTACTGCAAATAAATATTTGTTGGATTTAAGGAAGTAACAGCACTTTCGTGTCGTGGGATTTTTCCAGGTGACTTGTTATTAAATTTTGAAATTAAGTGTAATGGCACAAAAGAACTTTGAAATAAATTTGCATTTGTATCAACGTAATTTTCAAATTTTTGTTTGTATTGCACTTCCTGAGATCCATCACAATCCCAGAAGAAAGGGGAACTAGAGAGCTAATAAACTTGCGCTTTATTTTCATATTCGGGCATAAATTTAACTGAAAATAATTAAAGCCGACAATATATAAATCACTATTATGGGAATGTTAATAGTGTTTGGCATGTATGGTGCTATTCCATGATTATTTTCCAACTATGTCAATGGTCCCCTGTTTTAAACTAGATATGGCCGGTAAGATTGGCAAAATAACAAAAAAGTTTACCAAAATTTATCTAAATATCCAAACAAGCTAAATTACCAAAATATAGTTATTAATATCAGACGGTATAGGCCTTTTAAAACTTTGCTGTATATTTCTATTTTAAAACGATATATTAGGCATTTTTATTAAGCGCACGGGAAAACTACGTGCACTAACTCGAAAGTCCTAATTTACTTTTTCAAAAAATTATAATAAAAATCTTTCCGTAGTTAGATCCTTTCTTAAGTTTTTTCGATGTGTAAAAATCTTTTTTTAAATGCTCATTCTCGGGACTTTTTATACTGATTTTTCAATGATTTTAAATGAAAACAATCACCTTCTTTATAAAAAAAATTAAAGTGAAAAAAATATGTAAATCGACTGCAAATTAAAATTAAAGCCGTAAGGGAAATCAATACAATTTAAAAAATATAACTAGGCTTTCTTAAAAACGTTTAGGTAAGAAGATTCAGTATTTATTCATACAATATACACAACAGAATAGTGTTCCAAATGTTACAATACTAGGCTAAGACTACGTAAGGTCGATAACACAAATATAATAATGTATAAAACATATGAGAAAACATACTAGACACAAAAAAAAACAGCAACAATATGAACAGCTTAATCTACCAAGTATAACAGGCTCAGGGATGACCACGAATAACAACAGTATCTAGAAGCCGTCTTACTGTATTTTCAAAGGATAATGTTTTGCAATTATAGCCAAAATGTATAGGTAAATACTTATTATACCAAGCCATGAATCTGGCTATTATTTCATTCGTGCCAATGTCTGTTCGGCTAGAATTTAAGTAAAACTTCTGCACTTATCTCGTGCTTCGAGATTGCCCTCTGAAATTCAACAGCGCCACCAAGTGAGGACAGTCGATCAGATTCACCAGGAGTCTATGTCCGAAGGCGAGTGTCAGAGTGACCCTGCGACTTTGCAGTGTCTGAAAGGAAACAAAAATTTACGAACTTCCTCTGTACCCTTTTGATTCTCGCAATATGTATCGTGTAGAATGGTGTCCATACTACGCAGCAGTAACCTAGATTGCTTCTAACTAATGAAAAGTACAGAGTCTTCAACACTTCAACGCTCCCAAAGTCAGAACACCGCGTCATGATGAATCCAATTAACCTAAATGCCTTAGAAATGACCCAATCAATGTGACACACAAAGCTCAGCCCATCATCAAACAAAACACCAAGATCATTAACAGTCGTCACTCGCCCAAGCTTGCAGCCCTGGATGAAATCGGAATTCAAGATGGGATATTTTTTCCCATTGAATGATATTACTTTACACTTCGAAGTATTCAGTTCCCTTATATTTGCCTTACATCATGAGGTCAAATACTCGATATCAATCTGGAACAAGTTGCAGTCGCTTGTGCTGGATAAAATGCGATATATTTTTAGGTCGTCCGCAAAAAAAACAAGAATCGGCAATGCTTAAAACTCTCACCCAAGTCATTGATGAAGAGCAAAAATAAGATAGGCCCCAAATGGGAACCCTGTGGTACTCCAGAGAAGACATGGATTTCCTTTGAGATCGCGCTGCCAGTCCTAACGACCTGGGTTCGGTCTTCGAGATAACTCCTAAACCAACCCAATAATGAACCATGAATGCCATACATCTCCCATTTATTAGGTAATCATGATGCGATGGTCTACTCTATCGAATGCCTTCCGAAAATCGAAGTAAATAGTATCTATTTGTAAACCTGCATGGGGACCAGTCGCCGAAACGTTTGAAAAGATGCTCAAGATCGTCTGGCAAGATCTACTCGAAAAAAACCTATGCTGATAAGCCGGGATGCTATTCTTATAAAAGCTTCGTAACTACCTTCTCCAACACCTTCGCCACACAATTTAATCCAGAAATTGGCCGATAATTGCACACATCACTCCTGTGACCACCCTTGAACAGGGCCGTAACATACAAAAAATATTTTTTTAAATTCAATACTAAATATTCATATATTAATTGAAGTATCTTTATACGTCATCAATGAACAAACATTTATATTATCAGCTTCCGACAGGTTGTACATAAGTATGTAAATAGGAAAACATATTGTTCCTTTCTTTTTTAATTTCTATATTCCTAATTGAATTGAAGTACCCTTTTCCCTCTATATGCGGCAACTTTTATCAATAGACCTTGAAAGATAAAATAATTTTTACAAGTTTAAAAGAAATATTTACTGATTTAATTTTTTAATCAACACTACGCAATAATTAAAAGTGGCATATTAAATCATATTCTAAAATAAGATATCAATTATAGAATAACACTTGTAACGTACTATTTCTATTATTAATTGGTATTCAAAACAGTTTTAGCAATTTTTTTATGTTTTTATTTGGTACTATTTTTAAGTTATCTGCCTATTTTGAAAGAAAAGAAGATATTAGAATGACGTGCTTCTGATTTTAGATAACTGAAATAAATAAAATAATCGGCTAATTCCTATTTCAACATACACTTTTTAGGAAAAATGTACAATTTTTATTTTCAATAGTTTTTCAATCAATTCAAAAGAGACAGTTTGGTGGATAACACACACAAAAAACTGATGAACTTTTTTACCGATATGGGAATAATCTTTGGCGCGATTTTTTAAAATTTGAATTACACTTCTCCATTATAAAATGTTTATCTTGTTGATACCTGAGATTTGTTTTTGTAGAAAAGTCCATTAACCTCAATGATTATCGTAACGCTGTAGCCTTGTCAATTATTGTCCATGGACGATGGGCAATTAAATAATTCTCGAATACTGTGGCAACAGTGATCATTGCCTAAGTTGTATAGTAGTCAATAGCCAGGATAATAATAGGATTAGCCAGACTTTCACTTTATCTTATGAAATAAGAAACTATGCTAAGGCTGACTGAAATGCTTAGATCATCGTTTTAGCTATTTTAAATTCAAATCCATATGTGGAGTTAGAAGACTTCATTAACATATTGAATTTGGTGGCCTGCGATTTTTTTTTATGGCAGTGGCACACACATTAAAAGGAGATCCTATGGCGCTCGACGAGCGGTGTGTGTGCGAAGATGTTGATTGACACAGTTCTTGAATAGTTGTAGGTTGTAATTAGGGGAAAACATATGTCCCGGGAGTGAGTTCCACAGCGATGCGATGCGCCAGATAAAGGAGTTCTTGTAAAGCAATGTTCTACGTATTTCCAGTTGTACGACGAACTGGTGTGCTCTTGTCTTCTGTCGTGATTGTCTAACAGGCGTTGCCAGGGGCGAGATAAGGCGGGCCAAATCCTGGGAACATCTGCCATGAAATTATCTGTAAAGAAGGGACATCTCGGCCACATCTTGACGGTATTCCAGACTATCCATATTTTAGGTCAACTCCAGGTCAGCGACGAGACGCACAGCTCTCTTCTGAATGGAATCCAGCAGCTTTAGGGTGTGATTTGGTGCGGCACCCCAGATGCGTGAGCAATATTCTAACCACGGTTTATTTGCGCTTTGTAGAGCAAGAGCAACTGCTGCGGCGTATACAGTTTGTTGTTTGAAAATAGCCCACCAAGCTTCTGGGAGGCTGATTTTGCGATGTTAGCAACATGGTCATGCTAGGACATATTGTTGTTGACCGAGACACGCAGCAGTCCGATTGAGGAGGATGAAGGAATGGTCGATCCTGCCCTAATGATGTCAGGGCCCGCCGGACTGGCCCTCTTGGTAAACGTGGCTCCTTGGGTCGTTGCTGCATTGAACTGGACCAAATTTCTGTCGCCCCAAGTTTGAACTTTCTCCAGGTCTGGATAAATTGCTGTAATCTGCTCCTATCTGCGGTCATAAGTCTTAGTCGCTGGTAAAGGTCCTTCTGATCTAAAGTGCGAGACAAGGGTACTGTCATCCGCAAAACTGTAAACAGGATTATTCGTTTCGGGCAGCAGGTCATCAATATAGATGAGGAATAGAGTTGGTGAAAGTATTGCCCTGAGGCACGCCCGCGTTAATTGTGAATGAGTCTAAGATGTGTCCATCAACTGCAATGTGCAAAGATCGATTCTTAAGGAAACTGGCAAGCCAGCTGCTGAGAGCGGCTGGCAGTCCGAAGGACGGCAGCTTGTTGAGCAGTACGTCATGCCAAACTCTGTCGAATGCCTTCGAAAGATTCACCGCAATCGCTCGACTCTCCGTAGTTCTCAATTACCCTACTCCATAATATATGAGTGACATAGGCCAATATATCTCCTGTCGATCTCTCTTTGCGAAAGTCGTATTGATTATCGCTGATTATTCTGTTGTTCTCGAGGTACTTGAGTAGTTTCTGATTGGAGATTATTGGAAGTAAGGCAATTGGGCGATAAGTTTGAGGGCGTGGTTTTCTTGCCTTTTTTTGAAACAGGTTGCACTCGAGCGAAGACAGGAAAAAAAGCCTGGATAAAACGGGTGTTAGTTCCTTGGCGCAGTTCTTTAACACGATGGCAGGTATTTCGTTCGGTCCTGTTCCTTTTTGCGTATCTAGTTCTTTAAGGATTTTAAAAATAGCACGGTGATGAAACTTGACTTCTGCCATAGTAGTGTTGATGTTCGATATGGTGGGGAGAGCCTTGTCTTGGGGGACGTCTAAGACAAATAAAAAATAAGAGACGGAGCAGGTCATTCATACATTACCAAATGTTTACATGCTAAAATTAACGTGAAGAGGGAATAAAGTAATGGATGCATTTTTTTTTCATTAATAAAATTCAAATAACCTACTATTATTACATTAAATAAGTTTCTTAAGTAATGTTGATAGCATTATTGTTAAGGATCATCTATTTTTCTGCTTCATGACATATATCAACAACTAAATTTGAAGCGTTAATTAATTTTTCATAACGCTTTGCAATTAATAATTTTGACAAAAGAACATCGAATTCTATTAACTCACGATATTTTAAACATGTAATAGCAAACAAGAAATAGTTAAAATAGGTACTTACTTTTCTAAAATAATAATGTTAGCAAAGTATGACTATGAGTTTATTTACTTACGCATGGAATGTAATATTTGGTTTCAAATAAACGGATACTCTGTTTTGATGAACATGGCGGCCTGTTATTTCTAGACGAATGCCGGCTACGCGACGTTGTCGGCGTGCGCGACAAGGCGGGGTACCGCTGATTTCATGAACTATGTGAAGTGGTGAAGTAGTGAGATAGGGCCCAGTTTACATAAGGTGCGGGCGGCGCCGCAGTAGCGGCAAGTAAAATTACGGTTTGCATACTATTTTTTAAGAGGTGTAAGAAGAAGGGAAACGATGTTGGCGTCTTCATACTTAGTAAACAAATCTGTCTATTTTTTATATATATCTTTGAATTTAAAAGATGATCCCTTGTGTGATTGTAGTCAGTTCGACGATCTGCATCACGTCATATTTGAACGTCCCATCAATTTCATTGCAAATCTTAATTAACGTAATGAATTTGTAGAACTCCTTTTATGTATTGAATAAAACTCTAGATCACTATAGAGTTCAGTATTAATTATAGCAAGGAATATACAAGATAGTAACGGGACATAATGTTCAGTAACGTTATTAAAAACTAACCCTTATAATCTACCTACGCATATCAATGCGTCACTCCGTCTCCTCCTGGATTGGTGTAGGTTCCTAGTGTAAAAATAATGATACAATAACAATACTGATTCAGCAAGGTTATCTCTGCCTTGTCACCCGCGGCGAGTATCTCGTTAACAATAATATTACGTGTAGTAATGTAAATAACGTTCGTCTAGACCTCGAAATATTAGTGTTGCTGTCATGATCTAATTTATGAAATACCGAGTGTTTTTCTGATACGCTACAAATTCATTAACATGAAATTAAGTATCCCTGTCATAACACAAAGAGGGAGCCATTAATCTCATAATCAAATTGTAACGTTCAACTTAAATGGCAGAATTTCCACTGTTTGTATGTGTTATTTGTACCAGTATTGAACCTTTGTGGTGATTATTTTACTAACGTATCAAATGTCTTGTAATCACTATCACGCTAAGGTTTTCTACGAGGCTTAATTATCCCTAGAAAACTAGACCTCATAGCACTTTAAACTTTCTTGGCTATTCATTTGATAAGCACGGTAAGGTTGCGAACCAAACAATGCATGGTCCCTATTGAATCGAACTGGCAATTGCATAGAAGCAAAGCCATCCACACAGAGAAAGAAAGAATAGTTATTATTTGCTCGCGTCCGACAAAACGACTTGGAAATTTATGATGAATATACATTTAAGAAACCTGTGTGATTTTTGTTGCTGATAGTGCTATCAGGTTTTACAATACTCCAAATTTGCTAAAAATTCTATATCAAACTGTTCGTTTCACACACAATTCCACAATCTACATGGTATGATTTACTCAATATAGACAATTTTTTGAATAACCCTGTATAAAACGTGAAAAATAAATCATTGCACTTGGACTATTTTGGAATGGAGTAAGAAGTAAAACTAATGATTATGCGTTCTCTGCTGGATCTGATATTACGATATTTATTACTTCATTGTTTTGTATTTCAATTTGAAGTATCCTTTTCCGTGCGTACATAAAATCAATTAGCTTTGAAATTCCAAAAATTGGCTAGGTGTGTGCGTAATTTAAAAAAAAACGTTATTATCAGATCTTGATTGTCATTGTCAAGTGGTATTTGACTAAATTAAGAAATCTATCTAATTATATATTAACGCTTAATTCAGCTTGTCTAAAATTAATTGATATTGATAGATTTATAATATTTTTCAAAGTGTTATTATTTGCCTCTAAGAGCGAACATTCTTGGAATATAAAATTGAAAAACATCAGTATGTTAAAAGTTGCTATTTTTATCAAGTTATCAAGTCTTCAAAAACAAGAAAAAAATCTTTCTTACGTAAAAATCAGTGGAAAAAAGTTAGGTGCTAGCAGTTCATGTCCTCCATTGGCTAGCCTCTTCAGGCGGTAGAATGCTAACTAATTTTATCGAATAATACATTTTATGTGGCACCACCCCCAGATAAAATCAGTATCTGGGGAACCACAACAAAATAAAAATAAAAATCAATATCGGTAAGTTGCCAATTGCAAATGATATATAAAGCTTCTTCATAGATAGTTATCGACTCTCACTGCGATCTACCTCGATAAGTTCATTATTACGCAATGGTAGGTATTATTATTAATTAAATAAAGTGTCGAACAAGTCTATAAGGAACAACAAATTAATTCTGAATAAAGTTAGATTTATAAGGTTTCTAGTAACATAGATATTTATAAGATTTATTCAGAAATTTGTAACTTATAACCACAGAAACGCACTGTAGAGCTTTTAACCCTTAAATGCGTGATCAATGCAATGTTTTATTTTAAGGCTCAAAAATAGTTATAAGAATTTGAGAAAAATAATAAAAACAGTTATTTTTTTTCCAGATTTTAAAACAATTTGATTGTTGCAAAATGCAACATTGTGCACCCATACCCATTTTAAGTATATAAATGAAATGTTTAAAATTAATCATTGTTTTTTTATTAACAATGTCAGTGTATCCCTTGCAGTTTGAATATTTGCACCTTGTTCGTTTTTTCAGCGAATATTTGCCAATGAGTAACCTGATAAGTTCGCATATCATTTGGTGGTATATGTTGCGAATTTCATTTCGGGTTTTTGGCTTCTTTTATGGATGAACGTTGTTCTACCTCGTCTAAGATAAACTTTAGTTGCTGCGTTGCACTGACACTTTGCCACTTGGCTTCTAAACTTCAATTGTGGCAATATTTCAGAATTTCGTCCCTAAGTTTATGACATTTGTGCAGCAACCATGCATTCACCATAGTAAGATCAAATAAATGACAATTTCCTACTTTTTAAATGCATTCTATATCGTCCAAACTGTCCATCGAATCGACTCCACCCATATTATGTCGGTTTAATTTCAGGAGCATTCGCCTCGCTTTTTCCATACCATTTCGCATTTGATACGAGATGCTTTCCGGCATAAGTTGACGGAAGAACAACGACTTTATCTTTCCAAACTAGTGATGACATCTCTACATCAGCAACCATTGTTACATATTCACTGGCGCTGCGACGGTTGTACTTTTCAGCTGCTGCAGGCCATTTATAACTCGGGATTCGGTTGCCTCTAACTGTGCCGAGAACACATATAACCCTTTTAGCCAGGTAAATCCTGAGATCTAAGGATGTGTAATAACTATCGTAATATGATCTGTAATTTTTTATGTAAGGAATATTCCGAAATAGTCGCACCAGCATTTGCCGAGGAGAAAATGTCAAAATGATTCACAACTTGATATCGATTGCAAATTTTCGTATTCAGAATAAATTTCAAAGCAATTTGAAACCTCATATGTGCAGTTTCATGTACAATACTGTGCCTAACTTTGCTTGCTCATATTTGTTCACCAAGTGAAAGGACAAATTCTAGGGCAACGCTGGGAAATTTCAAGTTGAGATTCGCGTGGTGCATAATTTGAGATTATCTTTGAATGAATGTTTCGTCTTATCATCTTAAATTTATTTAGGGACCTTACATTACTAATAAGATCATAGCCTATCTCTGTGCTCCAATAAGATCTAGCACTTGGTAAATGAATCACGGACATATAATATCGTCACGAACAGTAATCTGTGACGCCTCGCCTTGGATGGCGTACATGCTACGTAGCTCAGATTAGGGACCGATCTATATCAGGTGACAAGAGATGATAAAAAAGCACTTGGGTAAAACAATAACAATGTCTATTGGTCAAAGACTTAATGAATTTACACAGTACCCGATTTCTAAAACACGCATGTTCCTTCGGTTGAAGTATGGTCTGAATTATTTATAGTTCTTGGTCCCTGTTTTATGATAAAGTTATTTAAGAGTGGTGTTGTGTTTTAAATTAAGGTTAACTTAGGTCATTTCAATAGGTAATTATTTAAATGTTCATAGTTTAGCTTAATTTCACTCAGCACTTGGGTAAAACAATAACAATGTCTATTGGTCAAAGACTTAATGAATTTACACAGTACCCGATCTCTAAAACACGCATGTTCTATCGGTTGAGGTATGGTCTGAATTATTTATAGTTCTTGGTCCCTGTTTTATAATAAAGTTCTTTAAGAGTGGTGTTGTGTTTTGAATTAAGGTTAACTTTGGTTATTTTATTAGGTAATTATTTAAATGTACATAGTTTAGCTTAATTTCACTCAGCACTGGTATATTTACTTGTCTACTTATACGATTTAAAACGTCTTTCGCTCCAACTTGACTGCTTTGTTGATCATTCTTGATATTGTTTAAGATATATTCATTTTGATTTGCCGTATTAACTTTTTTTCGTCGCTTGCTAATTAATTTGGTTCGGCTAACGGTTACACTGCCCAAATCAGAAAAATGTAATCAGTCTTCACTATCTGGGATATATTCGCATACTTCAGGTAATTCTTTATTGCTAAGGGGACGATTACGTTTTATAATACTTACTAGAATGTGAACCCCTAAGAGAAAATGAGAGCAAACACTCATAAAGTTCAGTGTTGCAGGTATAAAACTAATTTTATTTTGTGAACCTTAGTATTAAAGATATTTCTATCTATAAAAAACTATTAATGCCTGAATTTTAAAAAGGATTTTCTGTAAAATTTCTGATTTTGTATCTCGTCTCGCATAGCTCCGATCCCGCAATACAACAACATAATATATCTAAATCCCTAAAGTTCCTTGCCCTGGTATGTTCGGCAATTTCTTTATGAAGTCATACCCGTAAAAGAGCTTTAAAAGCAATCATGAGTTATAATTTTTTCTCAAATTGATTAAATATAAAGAAATAATTATTTAATTAGTTATCCCAATTAGTAAATGCAAAAATGTCGTTATTGACATTTTGACAAATTTAATACACATATTAACTCTACGGGTTTCGAAATGGTTTGTGGAATTAGACTAATTGTTAATCCTTAGCTATCTCATGATAAATATTGACACACATAATACTAAACCTAAATATACCAAAATTGTTATTTATTTTGACTCTTATATATTTTTCTGTTTTACTTCAATTTGCAGGAATTTCGCAGGCAGTGGAACAGGTTGAAGTCATCTCTGAAATTAGTTCTAGTGACAATGGGCCATCAGCAAAATATATGCTCAATAAAACCCAGAGACATCGAAGGTAAATAATGTGTTATATTTGGCATGTAATTGCATTCATAAGTGTTTTCTCGGAAAGCAGATAATGAAATTATTCTGTAATTCGTAAATTATATCAACAAATATGAAATCAGTGGAATACTTGAATTTTTAAATATATTTATGCCTAGATAATATAACTAGGCTCTGTAGATGGCTTAAAGGAATGAGCTTCTGTTTATGACTTTCCCAGAGCAATAATATTGAGTTTTCGATATTGCTTTATGGCCATTTTAAAATGGTTTCGGTAGTTAGGAGTGATTGAGGTGATGAGGACGAGTGGAGCCTTAGAGTATAGAATTATTATTTTGGAGTTTTTTGTTATGTTACCCAGCAGAAATTACATAATAATTATCGTGCGTAGAGGCCATATATTGTTTGTTTTTCTCAGGCGTGAATTATTAGTTTATACAGCTAGTATGCAAGCAATTTGATACTTATACAGCTAGTATGCAAGCAATTTGATACAAAATAGACAACGTCCAAAATAAGCAACGATTACAACAAACTTCCTGGCCATTTTAATACTTTTCAGTTAGTTCCTCTCAATTTTCATTGATAAAGTCTGTCCAGGGCTGTCGCGGACTCCGCTTAGAATATGTAAAATGGGAACGTCCTTATATTGTCACAAAATGAATAGTAATTATTAATATTCACTTCTCAGTCAAAGCGAAAGCCACGATTTTCAAATTATAATTCAGCCAGAGTAAAACAAACTTTTAAGAGGCATGCCTAGGCAAGTTATTAATCAACAATTTATTAAATATATAGTGAAAAGAAACACGTTTCAAAGAGAAATTTTATTTTGCGAAATATGGAAACAGGGGCAGATTTCATGTGCTCCAAGTTCAGTCCAGTCCAGAGAAGTTCATTTATAATTGCCATCCAATATCTACATAGGGAATTTTATAGGTTTCTTTCCTTCGACCGAAAGGATCATATTTGATTTTGTCAAGATTAGTGGGATTTACTGGAGAGCGTGAATTCTTAGTGTATACAGCTGGTATGCTAGCAATTTATCACAAAAGAGACAGTATTTAAAATAAGCAAGGAATACCACGAACTTCCTGGACATCTTCATACTTTGCAATCAATTTCCATTGATAAAATCTATTCAGGGCACTCCATCTAGGATAGGAAAACGGATGAGACAGAATTACTGAAAAATTGGAATGTCGCGTTGTAATATTGCTATAAAATGAATGAGTAGTTATTAATATTTTCTTCAGTCAAAGCGAGAGCCACAATTTTCAAATTAAAATTCACCCAGAGCACGACAACTTTTAAGAAGTATGCCTAGACAAATCTTAATGAATGATTTATAAAATATATTATACTGAAAAGAAACACGTTCCAATGAGAAATTTTCTTTTGCAAAATGTGTCGCCGTCTCCATTCGGATTATGTAACACGGATGAGTAAAAAAGGGAACGTCATATTCACAATGTTTTGCGTCTCAGCCACAATTTTCAAATTAAAATATTAAAATTGCGCCAAAGCACGACAACGTTTTAAGAGGTATGCCTAGGCAGATATCAATGAATAATTTATAAAATATATACTGAAAAGGAACACGTTTCAATGAGAAATTTTCTTTTGCGAAATGTAAAAACAAGGGCGGATTTCATGTGCTCCAAATTGAATACACAAAGAAGATCATTAAAGTTCGATTATGGCTTAAAAAGTATTTTGCAGTTCATTTATAATCGCCATCTAATATCTGCAGAGAGAATGTTAGAGGTTTCTTCCCATCGAGCAAAAGGACCATGATTATTTTTATCAAGCTTGATGGGATTCACTACAAGGCGTGCTACAAGTATGCAAGTAATTGCAGCTAGAATGCAAGCAAGTTTATGAAGGTAGTAGGCAAGCAGCTTATGCAGCTATAGTATGCAAGCAACATTCAAAATATGTGACATATAGGTACAACAAACTTCCTGGCCATCGTAATACGTTGCAATTAGTTCCTCTCAATGTCCATTGATAAAATCTGTTCGGGGCTATGACCGTCCCCGTCTAGAATATGTAAAACGAATGAGACAGAATTACTAAAAAAATGGATACGTCGTAACATTGCTACAAAATGAATAAGTAATTATTAATATTCGATTTTCTGTCAAAGCGAAAGTCACAATTTTCGATTTAAAATTCAGCCAGAGCTTGACAACATTTTAAGAAGTATGCCTAGGCAAATATTAATGAATAATTTATAACATATATACTGAAAATTTTATTTTTCGAAGTGTGCAAACAAGGGCGAATTTTATGTGCTTCAACTTAAATCCACAAAGAGGTTTATTAAAGTCCGGTTATGGCGTGAAAAATCGCCATCTAATAACTGCGGAGGGAATTTTAGAGGTTTCTTCCCATCGAGCGAAAGGACCACGATTATTTTTGTCAAAATTGGTGGGATTCACTACAAGGCTTGAACTCTTAGTTTATGCAGCTATTATGCAAGCAATTTGATACAAAATAGACAACATTTAAAATAAGCAACAAATTCAACAAACTTCATCGCAATATTAATACGTTGCAATTAGTTCCTCTCAATTTCCATTGATAAAATCTGTTCAGGGCTATGGCCTTCCCCATTTGGAATATTTAAAACGGATGAGACAGAATTACTAAAAAATGGGAAATGAATAAGTAATTATCAATATTCATTCTTCAGTCAAAGCGAAAGCCACAATTTTCAAATAAAATTCAGCTAAAGCACGACAACGTTGTAAGAAGTATACCTAGACAAATATTAGTGAATAATTTATAAAATATATACTGAAAAGAAACACGTTCCAATGAGAAATTCTCTTTTGCGAAATGTGGAATGAAGGGCGGAATTTATGTGCTCCAACTTGAATCCACAGAAAAGTTCATTAAAGTTCGATTATGGCTTAAAAATAAGATTTTCTTTTATAATCGCCATCTAATATCTGCAGAGGGAATTCTAGAGGTTTCTTCCCATCGAGCGAAAGGACCATGATTATTTTTATCAAGATTGGTGGGATGCACTACAAGGCGTGAATTCTCAGTTTGGGTTAGTTGGGGTTAGCTAGTGTGCACGTAATTTGATACAAAAGGCGCGTTCGGGATGCTCACGCCATTCACTCCATGCATACCTAAAATACTCCAGCCGAGCCGTTCGAGTAAAGCTTTTCGTGCAAATGGAGTAGCTCTTGCAGCGTTCGACTATTACGAAGTGGGGTAAAAAGAGTTTACTCCAAAATTGCACCTCGCAGAAGGAAGATGTTGGAGCGAGCCTGCGTAGTTTGAGAATCGAGCGAGAAGTGTCATTTTCGATTAAGATTATAAGAATATGGAAAAAAGTAAATATCCGCATTGTCCTGTTGTAGACGAGGCAGTTAACCCCGTTATATTTGATGGGTCACAGGTACTACGTAACAAAATATTAATAAAACTTGTTATTGAGCAAATATTGTGTCCGAGTTCTCTTAAAAAAAAAAACCTTTTCCAAAAAATTAAAATAGAAAATAGTTGTCTTGAATCCGTCAGTAAACTGTCGTTCCCAGGTCCAACAACTCCGAATCGTTCTACTATACATTTTGACTCCATCCGCTCCAAGATCACGTGCCCGAAAATCCACTCGTACTCCACTCCAACTCCATTTTAATATCCGAACCCAGCAAATGTAGACAGCATCCAAAACCTGCAGTGAATACAACAAAGTTCCTAGCCATCTTAATACTTTTCCACTCAATTTCCATTGATTGATAAAGCATGTGCAGGGCTGTCGCTATCTCCATTTAGAATATGCAAAAGGATGAGACAGAATCAGTAAAAAAATGGGAACGTCATAATTAGTAATTCTTTCTTCTCAGTCAAAGCTAACCCAAACTAACCCACAATTTTCAAATTAAAATATTAAAATTCAGCCTAAGCACGAAATCGTTTTAAGAAGTATGTCTAGGCAGATATACATGAAAATTTTATAAAATATATACTATATATACGTTTCAATGAGAAATTTTCTTTTGTGAAATGTGGAAACACAGGCGGATTTCATGTGCTCCAACTTGAATCCACAATAATTTAATAAATTAAGAGTAACTGAAATTATTCTAAATTTGTTTGAACGACTAATCAAAAATAACACAAAGCACCAAAAATGTCTAAAACGTATCGGTACTGATTAAAATTATTAAAGCAAGTTGAAAATAATCCAAGTTAACCGAATTTTCGGGACTAATAAAAATTAACCAAAAACATTAAAATTGGTTATAAAGTATCGGAACTGACTCAACTGACTAAAATAAATTAAAACTAACCAAAGCGAACCGAATTTTTTCGCGACTAACCAAAACTGACTGGAGTCGGTAATTGGAGCATGTTCAAATGACGAAAATAGTTGGAATTAACTAAAACTAACAGAGAGTTGATTGAACGACGATGAAGAGGGTTCTGACTGGCAACGATATTAAATGGTTTCTAAACATTATATACTCGTGTTTGCATTTTTACTTTATTAAACTCTGCTGTTAAGTAATTTTTGTATTATAACATATATCACATTTTTGCGTTTCTATCCGCCATTTTCATGCATATTTGTGAAGGACCGTCAAATTTTCTTCTACATATAAAAAAATTGTTTATAAGATAACTCAATAAACAGCTTCAATATACTTCTCTTTTTATTTAATATACATTGTTTTGTTGC
>MU184659.1:62861-85487 GCA_016904865.1 Pissodes strobi | reverse complement strand
TTTTTTTTGAAAAAATGTTACTGGTATAACAAATTTCCGTTTAACCACAATAATTTATTTTAATATATCAGTAAACATAGAAATTTGAAGCATGCAAATACTCTTTTTTGATTAAATTAACAACGTTTATTTTACTAATACATGCCTAACCCTTACGGCTTGTAGCACTGGAGAATAAGGGTAAGTTTACAATTTTAAGTCTAGCGTAAATAGAGTAGATAATTTATACTGCTATATTTCTTGAAGTGATCATAATTAAATAAGTCAAATTACACAATCAAATGAATAATACAAACTTGAATGTTATACATAAATCATGATCACATGACAAGCAATGCTACAACATCAATCTTAACAAATATTTTTATCTACAACCATTTAATAATACACCCAAAATACTTATGACAGTAAGAGCGTTATGCTATGCATACTACAACTGGTGCAATTATAATAACTCTTAAAACAACAGGGGTAATTATGAATTCGTAATAGGCAAATTCGAGAGCCACAACCAGACTTGCTTCTAGTGTAACCGTGTAAACCGCAATGACAATTGGGTGGCCGGGACTTAGAGGGTTTGTTTAAGTGCGCACGCGTGAGTCGAATAGGCAGATATTTTCTTCTCAGTCCTGTGGATTGCCTCCACCGATCTCCATATATGGATAAGCACAAAGCGATCCACATCATACTGATTCATGCGCCTTCAGATGTAAACAAAAGAAGGTAATTCTGAGACTGCGCAGTTTTAATTAGCAGGTTATCGATCGATTCCACGTGCTTCATCACCGCATGGCCGCGAATAAGCGACAGGTCCGGATTTTAAAAATTTGGAAAAATATTTTTGCTGTTGTATACACGGTGTCCCATATAAGAATGCACAGTACAGGGATCTCGCAAACCAGAAGAGGTACAAAGATGATTAAATTAGAGAAAAGGTGTGCCTTGCTGAACCCTACAACGTCATGCTTCGAAATGTAAAAAAATCCGATTACTTCCGAACATATTTGAGAAAACCCGAATTTTCTCGATTTCGTTTTTATTTTTTTCTGACTTTATTTGAAAAGATATGACAATACAAATTTCACTTTCCCATTGCCACTTTCCCTGCTCTTCAAGTTGGTGTTATTACATTTTCAATCTGACGTTTCGTTTCTTAGCAACCATCATCAACTTTGTTTTTTTAAATAGTCGAAAAAATTTATTTTATTCCTAAAAAACTCCAATTTCAATACTAAATTCAACAACATATCGCTATTTACATTTATCCGACGTTTCGGATAAAAAAACCATCATCAATGGTATTTGATGATGATAACGAAGAAACGAAACGTCGGATCAAAAATCTAATTACGTCATCATGTAAAGGAGGCAAAATGACATAAGAATATGAATTTTATTTTGATCAATTTTCTTTATTAAAGCCTTAAAAAAATGAATAATTGCAATCTACGAATTCTTGAAATTTAAAATATAATTTATTTTTTTTTTTAGATTTTAATGAAGAGGATAGATCACAATAAAATTCACGTTCCTATGCCAATTTTTGTCCTCTACCTAATGACGTAATTAGATTTTTGATCCCACGTTTCGTTCCTTCGTAATCATCATTAAATAACATTGATGTTGGTTTTTTTCAGGCGAAACGTCAGATAAATGTAAGGAGCGATATGTCGTTGGATTTAGGATTAAAATTAGTGTTTTTTAGGAATAAAACAAATTTTTTCGACTATTTGAAAAAACTAAGTTGATGATGGTTGCAAAGAAACGAAACGTCAGATTGAAAATCTAATAACATCAACTTGAAGAGCAGGAAAAGTAGCAATGGGAATGTGAAATTTGTATTGTTATGTCTTTTGAAACAAAGTCAGAAATAAATAAAAACGAAATCGGGAAAATTCGGGTTTTCCCAAATATCTTCGGAAGTAATCGGATTTTTTTAGATTCCAAAGCATGACGTTGCAGGATTCAGCAAGGCACGCCTTTTCTCTAATTTAATCATCTTTGTATCTCTCCTGGTTTCCGAGATCCCTGTAGTGTGCATTCTTATATGGGACACCGTGTATATTACCAAAAATTTAAAAGCAAGCTGATAGATGATATATTTTAACACAAAAATTGCAAGCCATTGGTTTTTAAAAGAAATAGAATAGACCAACCGATAAAATATACAACTTTTGCTATTTTTCCCGAATCTTGCTTTGTTTTGGAGACAAAAAAAAAATAAACACCATTTCTTTCCTCGTCCCTGGGCGACACAAAAACCAATTAAAAAATGTAGAAATATGAGAGTAAGTATATAATTATGTTTAAGGAATAAATCATTGATGGGTATGCAAAAAAATACTACCAAATATTTTGGTACCTACCTAATTTTTACATTCTTTCTGTGTGGCATGCATTTTTTTGTTAAAAATATTAACTAGTTTGCCCAAAATGATTTTATGACCAAGAAAATTTGAATGATTTATACTGTAAAATCTGGTGTAACACAGGCGCAGCACTGAAACTTGTAAATTTTCAAATATATATATTTTTTAAAATCATCCCTTTGATTCAAAAATATTAAAAAATGGAAGCACCCCCTAATCAAACCCTTTTTATATGCGTTTGCCTTAAATTTTACTTTCTCTTTAAGTTAGTCTATAGGTAGGTACTACTTTTAAAAGAGATTTGTAATGTTAAAGTATTTTGCATTCACACATTACATACCACAATCTGTAGACAAGAAATACACCTTTTTTTAGTTTTTTAAAATATGAATTTTTGTTGCATTGAATACCTAAAATAACTTTGGAGCAAAGAAAGGTTTATTAAAACAAAACATCATGATATAAACGTTTTATTTACATTAACTTACATTAGGTAGCAGTAGTAGTCTATTTGGAAAAAGCCAATAATACAAAATATGTAGGTAGTATGTACCAAGATACAAAATTCTTAAGACTATATACGTGTCTAACTGCTCTTGAAAGAACTTTAGCATATTTAAATTTTAGTAAGATACATCTAGCAAGATTTTATTATGAAATAAAAAATACTTAAAAATATCTATTCCTTCATAATAACCATTGTTCTAATTTAGTTAAAGAAATTTTAACATATTTAACTATACTTGTACACAAATTTTATTAGCAAACAACCAGGAAGATTCTATTATGGGGAAAAGAAACCTTAAAACATCTATTCCTCCACAATAACTATTGTTCTAGTTCAATTTATTTAATAAATATTTTTTTAATACTTTTTTGTTTTGTTTAAAGTTCCAGTCCTTACTTCAACAGGTACCAAGTTATATAATGACAAGCCCTTATCAAACAAGCCAAAAGGGGTGGAGGTTTTTGTAATCACATTTATATGAAAAATGCCTGGTATGATAATTATGAACTTCACTATTTATTTTTGGAAAATCCTGCAAATATGAAGGTTGAAGACCATGCTCTATCTTATAAATAAAAAAAAAGCTGGTACTCGAAACCATTTTCAATGTCAAGCCAATTGAGGGAGTTCAAGGTCTTTTGTCTTTAAATCCTATTCCTAACGTCTACACCAACATATACACTAACAAAATACACTTATAACGAACTATTATAAAAATAAACTAAACTAGATGTCCAAATGTAAATTAGTTATTTTCAACTAAATCGATAAAATAAACCACTCAAACGCACGTACGTACTTCAATAACTGAACGAAACGAAACGCCGAAAACCCAATACGGCAAACACAGAAAAATTAATTATTACAAGCGCAAGCAACAAGCAAGGTGAGAGAAATGATAATAATTTTGATTACCGAACTGTAAAAGCTTTATCAGCTGATTTCGTCCTGTCGCTTCTCGGTGTTTGTGCGCATGAGTAAAAGTATCCTCTTTTCAGTTCTGTCCGACGCAGAACCCGTTTTTTTCCCCCATGATTGGTACCATTTTTCGACACACGCAGAACGGTTTGTGCTTATCCATATATGGAGATCGGTGATTGCCTCCCGTGGCAAGACATCTTTTTTATGTTTCTTAAGGTTATGTTTGTGCCTTTTTAGTTAGTTTTGCTTGGTTGCGTCCCCGCTCAGGTGCGAGCGGAGGGGCATGCGAGAAGTGAAATATTAGACATTCTAAAATAGTAGTCCCGTCCACCCAACTGTGATTATGGTTTAAACCGTGTTCGCTAGAAGCGAGTCACAACTAGAGTAAAAAGATGCTAGTATTGAATAAACTGTTCCACAACTACGTAAACAAAATTGTCAACATAGGTATGTGTTGATGTCTCGCTTGATGTAAAGTTAAGTATTTTGAGTATTATTGTATTAAAGGATAGTTGTAGATAAAGTATAGTCAAAGTTTACTAAATAAATTATAAGTTCCCGCACTCTCGAAGCATGCAAAACCGGCTAGACCTCTCCCTCTCGTCCCGCTCGAGAAGCCAGCCTCCGCGTATGCACACATATGCATACACAGTTGTTCACGGTATTTGATGATACAAAGTACAACGTTTACAGAATATGCAGGTATCTGCGGCACGCTTGTGATCTCAACGCATCAAAGTTCCGACAGTGAGTAAGGCAACTTATATTTCTTCCGTAAACTTTGGTATAGTGGTTGACTCACGGATAATGAACCATAATACGCTCTGATGATCATAGCAGCCTATTATACGCTCGTTAAATTGACATATCTCGATTGCCAATCGACAAGATGTTTTTTCTTCAAACGTCAGTAAATCCGTCATTACTCGGCTGTGTAGGCGGCCGTGAAGTTTCGTTTTTCCTCCGCCGGAGCTTTACTTTTCACTTTTCCGCCGGCGGAGGTAAAAGTGTTGTCATAGCAACATAGATACAATACAAACAGACAACAAAATAAGCGTCAACAACTCAAGATTTATTAAACTACATTTTGTATTTATCACTCAATTTGTGACTGCATTTCTAAAAATCACTAATTTAGGAACAAATTGGTTATTATTTCATCGAACTTACCCAATAACTGCTTATCAATACGGAATTAAAACGCAATCGGACACGCAATCTTAAAAAAATAATTATTGTTGACAGTGTCCACTGACAGCTTTATGTTTATATTCACCGACACCGGTCTAAGCAAGGCCACCTACGATCGTGGTCTAAGCCGCCTTGCGAACCCATTTATCTTTAATAATAATTAGATATTATTACTATTAAAAAGAGATGTTTTTGCATTAATTTGTCGACATTTGAAGAAAAAACAGCATATTTTATTTGGAGGAAAAGTTACTTTTCATGGCTTGCTCTCTATTACCAGCCTCACTCCGTTCGGCTGTTAAACACGAGCGCGCCATGAAAAGTATCACTTTTCCTCCATATAAAATAATATACTATTGCGCGCGTTATCATGGGAGACAATCGTTTTTTATGATTTATTGAAGTGTGACTTCTTTACGCATGCTGAACCTGCAGAGTAACCTGATTAATGCTTTATGGAAATGTTACGAAATATGTGATATGGCGAACGATTTACGGAAACGTTGCAAAATATGATCAAAAATTAAAAGAAAGAAATAGCGTTGCTAAAGACAGAAGTAGAGAGTTACATGGCGAGGCGAATGGAACTGAAGAGGAGAGATATAGCATTGGTTAAACAAAAAGAGTATACGTTATATGTCGTATGCTTAATGTACATTGTAGACTATAGTGCGGATCTTCATCTATACATGACTCCTACGTTACGTCAACCAATCACATAAATGTAATTTTTTTTAAGTTAGTGTCACACACTAAAGGGAGATCCCCTATGGCACTCAACTGGCGGTGTATGTGCGAAGATGTTGATTGACACGATTGTAATTTGGGGGAAATAAATGTCTTGGTAGTGAGTTTCACAGTGACGCAGTGCGCCAGAGAAAGGAGGCCTTACAAAGCGACGTTCTAGATTTTTCCAGTTTAACAACGAACGAGTGCGTTCTTGCCGTCTGTCGCGACTGTCTGACCAGCGTTGCTGGAGGGGATGATGCGGGCCAAATCTTGAGAACATCTGCCTTGAAAATATCTGTAAAACAGGGATATTTTGGCCACATGTCTACGGTGTGTTCGAGAGTAATGACAAAATAACTTTCATTTTTGGTGTATGGTTCACAAACACATTCATTTTTGAAATAAAACTTTTTAGGCGTATTGTACCTGGAGAGTAAACTGGTGAACGTGTTACGTGAACGTATACGTGTATGCAAAAGCTGTAGTCTTTTTAATACCCATGTGGCACATCTCCATCCTTATTTATCAATCATTAATCAGGTGGAACAAAAAATTACCATCAAAAATGAACGTCGATTACTAATTACGTCAAATGTTTAATGTCTGTTAATGGCATTAAATGACGCAAAAAGCACTACCAAAGTCGGTATTCCGATGAATCCAAAAAACTTATGCTTAATGTAGTAAGTTATTCTCAAAATGATTTAGGATCTCGATTTACGGCCGAAGCCCTAAAAGTTCCACAAATCACATTATACAATTTAGAAGATCCATACAGAGAACCGGATTTCGAATGTAGAAGGAATATGTCTTGTTTCAGAGCAAAACTCGAATTATGAAGAATACCCTGTATTGTTTAAGGGAAGTAATTTACAAAACGTATGTACTTTAGAAACCATTTAACGGCAATTTATTGAAAAATCACCAGAAATTAAGAATTCAAAAACTTCTTTATATTTGGGAATAAAGAAAATGGGCTTAGGCTTAAAAAAGCAGGATGGAAGAAAACATTTATTGGGAATGCCTGGAAATCTGATTAAAAAGAATTTATTTTTAAATAAATATCAAGTTGCTAAAAAAGAGAATATAATATTTAAACCGGTTTTTCTCGATGAGACATGTGCTTTTAGCAAAAGTGGAGATTCAAGAATATGGCAAGCTGGTAGTAAATACAGTAATTTAAAAAAAATCTTAAAGTGATATTCGTAACGTTATTGTTTATGCCAGAAATAAAAATGGATTTATGACAAATGCATTCCTAATTTTTAACTGAAATAAGAAAACAGGATGATATGAATACAATAAATTTTTAGATGTTGGTTAAAGATAAACTTATTGCAAACAGAAAAATCATCCTTGATTATACAGAATAACCCAACTTATCATAATAATAATAAATAATAAGAAATTCCGTGAAAAAGCTGGATCCAAAAACGTCTTTTAGAATGGCTTGGAAAGAAGAATATCCCTATCTTAAAAAATCTTTTATAATATGCCATTTGCCAGTGGAAAAGCAAACCTATACTCAAAAAATTATCATTTGGATAAATACGCTGCGGAGCATGGTGATTTGGTGCTCAGACTACCACCCTATCATTGTCATTTTATTTGGCATCGAAATGGTGTGGTCAGAGACTAAGTACCTGAAAAAAATAGCGCCCCCAAAAATTCTCTAGGTAATTTTTAGTGTACACAAAGTCGCAATATTTAATATTGTGCTGAAATGACGAAATGACACGGAAAAAAGTGACAGTAGCCACGGAACTCTTATGACGCTCTCTCACTCGGTCGTGTTTAACTATGAATGTGGTGTATGATTTAATTAATGTAAACAAATTCTCTCTCTATATCTATAAAGAAAAAGTGAAACTAAGAGTAGAAGGACTGTCGTTACTCGATATTTCGATAGAAAAGTGTGGTTCAGGCCACAAATTATACAGCGTGTCCGGAAATAACATCGCCAAATTACAGATTGTGATTCTACATAAGAAACCATGAACATTTTTTCATATGAACATGGGTCCGAAAATGCATAGTTTCCAAGATACAGGGTGTCAAACTTTTTATAAAAAATCAGTTTTTTGTTAATATCTTAAATATGATTTTACTGATTTTGTTGAAATTTGGCACGGTTATCTGTAGTAATAAGGGGCTCATTTAGCCTTAATTAGATTAAAAATATAAAGTTCAGTGGCGTCCCGGAGGGCATCATACCGAATATTATTGACAAAAAAAGTGTGCGCCGCTGACTTTTTCAAACATTTTATATTTTTTCGTGTTAAGCAACTAAAAATACAATATTTTTGATTCTTGAGTTGTTGTCGTATCTTGGTTCGTTTTCGATGAAAAAATGTAAAAAACCAGTTTATTACATTTTCAACCTTTTTTGATAAAATCGATATTTTTATTTATATCTTAAATATGCTTTTACCGATTTTGTTGAAATTTAATAGTGTTATCTGTAGTAATAGGCGGCTCATTTAGCCTTAATTAGATTAAAAATATAATTTCCAGTGGCGTCCCAGTGGCATCATACGGAATATTATTGACAAAGAAATGTGCGCCACTGACTCTTTTAAACATTTTATATTCTTTTCGTATTAAGCAGCTAAAAATACAACAATTTTGTTTCTTGAATTGTTGTCGTATCTCGCTTCGTTTTCGATAAAAAAAAATAAAAACCAGTTTTTTCTTTAGGGCACCAAATTCTACATCAAACGCTTTAATAAACTGATTTTATTTTTTTCTCAAAAACGAAGCAAGATACGAAAACAATTTAAGAAACAAAAATGTTGTATTTTTAGTTGCTTAATACGAAAAAGATATAAAATGTTTAAAAGAGTCAGTGGCGCACATTTCTTTGTCAATAATATTCGGTATGATGCCCCCAGGGACGCCACTGGACATTATATTTTTGAGCTAATAAACGTTAAATGAGCCGCCTGTTACTACAGATAACCCTATTAAATTTCAACAAAATCGGTGAAAGCATATTTAAGGTATAAATAAAAATATCGATTTTATCAAAAAAGTTTGGAAATGTAATAAACCCGTTTTTACTTTTTAATCGAAAACGACGCAAGATGCGAAAACAACTCAAGAGTCAAAAATATTGTATTTTTAGTTGCTTAATACGAAAAAAGTATAAAATGTTTGAAAAAGTCAGCGTCAAGTCAGTGCCAATAATATTCGGTATGATGCCCTCCGGGACGCCACTGGACTTTATATTTTTAATGTAATTAAGGCCCCTTATTACTACAGATAACCCTGCCAAATTTCAACAAAATAAGTAAAATCATATTTATGATATTAACAAAAAACTGATTTTTTATAAAAAGTTTGACACCCTGTATCTTGGAAACTATGCATTTTCGGATCCATGTTCATATGAAAAAATGTTCATGTTTGTTTATGTAGAATCACCCTCTGTACTTTGGCGACGCTATTTCCGGACACCCTGTATAACCGGATTTTTACAAGAGACATTTGTGTCAAAATCGACTGGATATGCGGATACAATAAGAAATTATTAAAAATTTAGTAAGTAACTATTAAAATAATTTATATATTTTTATTTAAAAATTAAATGACTATATACTTATTACAATTATAATTATAATTTTTAATAATTGAATCTTTTATATCTATGGAAAAACTGGTTTGATCTCGGGTTTGATAACATTCATTTTCATATGTTTTCATTTTTTATTCGTTTTTCCTATTCTTCTTATTCGTAAATCTAAATATATTAGTCAAAGGGAACCCACGAACTTTTAGTTTTTTAACGATTTTAATGACTTATGGGCGTGGCACTCCGAAAGTTTTCCGCCATCGGTGATGGGCCTTCGGCGGGCGCTTCCATAGGACAGTGTACTCCACCGAAAAATGAAATGATAACCTTCTTCAAATATGTCTCACAATCTTGTACTATCACGAACCGCCCCTGTTGAGCTGTGGGCTCAAGCCCCCTCCAGACTACATAAGCTAGTTACGCCTATGGCCATTGCTAATTTATTTGTCACCATTTTATAAGTATTTTATTTTCTAACACACATTCTTGCATTGGATAGAATTACATTTTATAACTCCTGTTCCTGGAAATATTTGTAGACTTATTGCATCTAAAGTTGGAATCCATTACTGCTTGAATGTTCTAATTTGTATATTGTGCTTTATGGAACTTGTAGGTATGGCTTCGACGCTTTTTAAATTAATTATAGCTATAAGCTTTTTGTAGAAAACCTTTAGTTTAAGATTAATAAACGGATGTTTCTAAAAAGATGGCAGTGTGCTCCTAAATGTCATTAATTCACGTAACTTTTATGGTCCTAACAATTGTTTTTATAAAATATAATTTCTTTGGGAGGATTATCGTAGATTGGACACTTTTACAATTAACTAATTAATTAATTTTTTTTTTATAAAAAATCATTAAAAACGTGTAAAAAACTGCTATAAATGCTACAACTTTTCACTTTCACTGCGGGCTTTCAATTTATTACTTTGTTTTTATTGAAATCGCGCAGACGGGCGCAAGGCAAGTTTGTAGACACCGCTTTGTTGCCACATTTATTCTTTAATTCTATATGATTTTAACTTAAAAGGGTATACTTTATTTCTCCGTTTGACAATTTTATGTTAGTCAATACATCAAAATTACAACAAATAATGTAAAAATAAAGAACAAACTTCAAAATTAAAGGGATTTGTGGGCGCGCCTACACTTGGGTTCTTTTGTGTATTTATGGATTAATCACGGGTCTCTAGTTCATTAGCGTCTTGCCGCCGTGGGAAGCCCGATACTCGTCAATATTGTTTACACATATTTTCACTTCACGTGTTTGTATAAAAACCTTTCGAGAAAAGCAGGGATATGTGAATTTGGCTGAAGTGGCGAAGCTCGCGTCTCTAGAACGCAAAGTAATTGGTAATGCAATTTCTTTTTATTGGATTTGTTAGTTTTTTTATATGCCTTTGGTTAGTTTTGGTTAGTCGGGATTAGTTTGAAATAGTGAAGAGACAAGCGCGCGTAGTGCGCTTGTCTCTTTACTTTGGTTAATTAAGGTGAGTCTCAGTTAGTTTGGCTTAGTCTCTGTTAGTTTGGGTTAGTTTTGGTTAGTTTGGGTTAGTTTTGGTCAGTGTGGGTTAGTTTCAAATAGTGAAGAGACAAGCGCGCGTACTTTGGTTAATTAGGGTAAGTCACGGTTAGTCTGGGTTAGTTTGGGTTAGTTTTGGTTAGTCTAGGTTAATCTGGGTTAGTTTGAAATAGTGAAGACAAGCGCGCTTGTCTCTTTACTATGGTTAAATAGGGTGAGTTTCGGTTAGTCTGGATTGGTTTTGGTTACTTTGGATTAGTGTCGGTTAGTTTGGGTTAGCTGTGGGAGTTTTTTCATGGATCTTCATATTTCGAGCATGCGCATTATTAGTTAGAAACGCCAGAATCATACGGCCAGCCGGGCAGTGGACAGAGTCAAACTAGGATCTAATATACAAGATTCGCGAAAGCAGTCTACAAAAAGCACTACAAACAAAGCCGACTCTCGAACAAGCAAGATGGCAGTTTTCGCTTTTCGGTTCCTTTTCAATCAACATACTTTTCCTGTCGCCGCGCAGAAAATCAATAATTGAGATCTCATCTGAATACAAGCAACAAGCCTGTTGCGTGCCTCGTTTTACAGTCAATTTTCGGCAACACTATCTCTATCTCTTTCTCCTTACAGGCGGTATCTTATTGAAAAGAAACATACATATATGCCGAACTAATGTTTTATTTATAAAGGCAGCGTTCACTCATTAAGCGCAGGGGCAAGATAAGAATTGTCAGCTCTCCTATTGGTTGAAGCGCTTGGCTTCAAAACACGTGGAGAGTTATTTAACTGATTCGGTTACGGTATAAACTGTTTCGTGGCCGAGGGAGGCGCGTCATACGCCGCTACTGTCTATATGGAATATCAAGGTATTCCACCAGTCAATGCCCTAAGAATAATGGATGTCAGCCATCTGACTTGACAAGTTCCTAACCTAATTTTAATTGTGTGTTCAGTAAGCCGCAAGGATAATAAACTAGAGTTATTATTCTTGAGTACTTCCAAATAGGTATTAGAAATACTATACAAAATGTGCGATACGATGTAAAGTTTATAAAATGTGTATATGGCGAGGCAATAGAAAGTAGGGAGGGAGATATATCGCGGCTCGCGATTTTGCTCCTATCAATCCACAATTAAAATCGGGCATGGAATAAGCATATTTTATCTTCGTCTCTTCCACGGCTCGAACTCGTCTATCTTTTTCTAACAAGATTGATAGTTGAGCGGGCCAGGTTTTAATGTATAGTATGTTCTACCATTCTTGTCAGCTAATTTGAATAAAATAAAAATGTATATCATGTTCTACCATACGTGTCAGTGTATTTGCATAATATAAAGACATTATTCTGTTTTGTGCAAATGAAGTTTCACTTGCGATGTGTGGTTCACAAACATACTACTTTTTTTTTAGTTATTGTTGCGGAAAAAAATGTGTTTTATGAGCACACACCATTTTTGTCGATTATGACAGATTAATGCGTTCTGTTAACGCGTCGCCTCTCCTCTAAAAGTTTCATTGTTTTTGAATTGCCACCACTTAAAAAGCATAGTCTTTTGAATCATATTACGTTTTATCATCATGAAGACGCGGATGGTTCGGATGAGTTCGAGCTAGTTTCCATGCATATGCTTGGTAAAACATAGTTTAAAACGTTAAGGGTAACGTTGAAGTCATTCACGGTTCGCTGTCACGACTACTTACGAGCTTAATGTAAAGATACTGCTAATTCAGGACATTGCGATGATATCGGTAGAAATTTACCAATCATCAAAATTCATCTAAACGCATTTTTCCTTAGTTGACAAAACAAGCGTACAACATTTTAGCAAATTCAGTATGCTTTATATTTATACAGAGATGTTTACTTTAATTATCCTTTTCAGATTATTCAACTCGATTGGTGGCCAGTGACACGAGATGTGAGCATCTATATGATTGCAATTTCGGCCTTAATTGTCATAGTCTGGGACAGTCGCATATACTGGTACGAAGGACTTGTACTTTTCATCATGTATTTCCTTTACTTCATCGTGATGTTCCAAAACCCTAGATTATCCAGATTTGTCAGAAGAATGGTTGATAGAGTCAAGAATAGATCAAGCGTCGATGTTATTTCAGGTATGATCCTATGAACAAAGCACTTTACATAATGATTTTTGCGTATCATTATTTGGAGACCTATCTTGATTTAATATTCAAAAGATATCCAGGAAGCACCAAACCTTCCAGTAGCATATTGATATCGAAAGAAACTTATTACACACACTTACATTTCAGAACGGTGTACCATAAGTTATGCGATAAACACTGTTAACCAATATATGAGGATGGCGTGGATTAACATTGATCAGTTTTAAACATGATTATTCAAATAGGTAATTTTTATTTAGGAATTGAGCATATTGGAGGACTGTTGCAGTTGCAATACCCTGTTGAAGTTCTGATAGAATAAGTTGGCGGAAGCAACAGAACAACAAATATATTTTTTAAGAGTATTTGCTAAATGAACTATAATCCTACTACCAAGAGGTATATGTCATTCCTTGTTTTAATAATGGTCTCCAGACTAGGTGCATATCTTTCTTTGAAAAACAACTTCATAATAGCAACATTATGAATAATATTTTATTCGTTTGAGGCAAATAATTCCTTTTTACTATAAAGTAATCCATATCTCCTAATTCCTGCTCGACTTAGATATGTCAATGAAGCTCAAACTCGATAAACGGAGAGTGATAAAAATTATATCCTTTGGTCAACATAGTTACGTTTTCCTACCACCACTTATGAAAATGAGAACAAAACGCACACTTAACTTGGCTAAAATGTGTCTTATATCACACGCGTGTTGAAAAGTATTTTCAACACAACTGTACTTGAACAGATGGTAGATGCTGTCAATTAAACAGCATATTTGATTTAATACCTTGCCTTGACAGATGATAATAACATGTTAAGTAATTTTAAACACTAGTGTGTTATTTGTAGTATATTCAACTTGACTGTATTTGAGCAGATGGTGCCAATTTGACACTATATTTGATTTCACACGTTCACTTTACAGATGAGAATCACACGATAAGTACATTTCAGTATTAGCATTGGCAAGTTGATTTCAACACGCCTGTGACGCGTTTTCTTAAGAATCAAAGTGTTTTGTGGTCATAAGAAAAAATAGTGTACATTACTCATGTGAAAGGGAGATTTCAGTATGAAAATTACTATTAGTACTTTCAACATTTGTTGTGTTGTACACTATTACTTTAGGAGTTTATAAATCCCCGTATTATAGTTGGTTTGATTGTTTCTTTATATTCTACTCATTTGAAAAGAACAATAACTAATTTGGTAGAAATATTTGTATAAAAGTAGGAAACAAAATTATTTAGATATACATGCAGCGTATGCTGGCAACTTCTTAACAAATAACAAATTTTTTTATTATTGATTTAAAAAAATATTCAGAAAAAATTTTGCTTCGTTATAAATGAGATTGCGGTGCAATACATTTTTCTGTTATATACAGGTAGGCTCAAAAATCTAAATGTCTCAGATCTCCTTAATACAACTCCGATCCAACTTATGATTGAACACCATGCTAGTTTAGTAAAACCAAAGAATATTATAGTACACAAAGTATTTTCTTTGGTAAAACTAATAAATTACTTTAAAGCGGGTCTTTTAAAATGTAATGAGATACAGGGTGGTTAGATTTTTATTCAAAAGGTAATAAATGACAAATTAAATAATTTAAATCAAAAGATTAGTACATATAAATCGTGCAGTTATTTAGTAAAACTAATAAATTACTTTTTTATTACGCATGCATCATAATCAACGATTATCGCACGCTGTAGCGTGCATAAAATGATGTTTATGGTGCGCCTACTTTTTTAAAGGTTGCTATAGAAATATTTGATCATGTCAAATGTGACAGATTAATATATTCGTCAATATATCCCTTAAGTTTAATATTTAAAACATTTTTGAGATTATGAAGCATTCGTAATAAAAAATAGCGTATGATACACGTGTATAAGAGGCCTTTAAAACCCTTGCGACTTACAAAACACTCCGCTGCGCGTCGTGTTTTGAAATATGTCGCGCGTGCTTTAAAGGCCCTCTTATACACTTATATCATAATATACTATAATGCGGGTCTTTTAAAATATAATGAGATACAGGGTGGTTAAATTTTTATTCAAAAGGTAATAAATAACAAATTATTTAATTTAAATCAAAAGATTAGTGCATATAAATCCTGCAGTTATTTGTCAAACTAATTATAAACCATGATAATACGACAAATTATCAAAATCTGATGAAATTTTTTTCGATATTTCTAAGCTTTTTTAAACTTAATATGGTAGTTCAAGTGACAAAAGCAGAAAAAATAGATGTTCTCATATTATGCGGTGGTTCTTACAAGACGCGTAGAAAAGCAGCCGCAGTTTTTCGTAACAGGCACCTAGAAAAGCAAATTTCCTATTGATTTCATGAAGAAACGGTATAGGAGGATAATCAGCTGGAAGTTTTGCAGGCAGTTGTAGAAAATCCAAAAACTTCTTTAAGAAACATTGCAAAAATTATTCTAGGGGCTGTGTCCAAATCAGCTGTAGGAACGATTTTAAAAGTCAATAAAATTCCACTCTTATAATCCGAGATTTGTTCATACGCATAAACCAGGAGATTTCGATTCTCATTTTTCGTTTTGCGCCTGGTTTTAAGGAAAAGCTGAAACTTATAATTTTTTTGCAAGAAAAATTCTATTTAGCGATAAAGCAACCTTTTACTTCTAATGTTGTTGTATGCTCACAAAATTGTCGAGGGTGGAGTGATGTAAATCCCAACTTTGTTATTGAATGCGGTGATCAATATTGTTTCAAGACAAATGTTTGGTGCGGTAACTTAAATAATAAAATAGTGGGGCCATATTTTTTCCGGGAAAATTTTACAGCAGATGTTTATTTAAACTTTGTAAGAATTGATGAGCTTTTTGAATTCATAAAAGTCCACTGCCATTAAATCTACGACGTCGCGTCGTAGTCTTTGGTACCCTCTCCTTGTCAAAGCGCAAAAAGGATAACCGAGTACGGGAACGAGGCCTTTCCGAGACGCTGTATGGGATGACGCAGTGAGATTCACTGGCCACCAAGATCCCCAGATATTACACTCTTGGATTTCTTACTCTAGGGACTATTGAAGGAAATAGCGTACAAGCTCCGGCTTTTTTCAGATATGGACTATTTGGAGGAAGTTCTAAGGCATTATATTCGAGAAGTGTATGTATACGAGAAGTATTATGAGAATTGTCAAGAAGATCTATAGAATGTATGCAAAAGGATAGTAGGCATTTTGAGGTCTAAATTCTGCAAACTTATTATTATGTTATGTGATTGTTGCGTATTATGTCTGACTCTTTATGTGCCATTTAATAACTTTTGAATAAAAGTGAAATTAAGCCACTTACCTGTACCTCATTACATTTTAAACGACCCACGTAAAAGTAATTTATTAGATTTACTAAACTACCACGGTATTCAATCACAATTTGAAATGGAGATTTTAGACATTCAGAAGATAGTGTGCAAACAATTTGCTTTATTTAAGGGGATAATTCATTGGTTGTTTTTACGAGAAAAAGCTTATGCGCTGTTTGTACATACATATAACCCCAGCTAATTTTTGAATTTAATACGCAAATATTTGCCCAATTAATTTTAACTTTGGTATGCAAGCTACTCTGAGTAATACCCATAAAACCAAATATTTGCGTTAAAATACATGATGTTGATTTTCTGCCATGTCACGATCCATTTAACATCTTGAAAAACTCAGGCATTTGATTCTACAACTTTTTCGTTTTTTCAGGTTTTAATTGGAGGATAGTTAAAAATATTTAACTTGGTTGATACAGATAAACTGTAGGTCATTAAAGAAGGCAAGAAATTCAAATAGGCTCTTAACTCGGACGCTATGGATGAATTTTAATTTGTCCTTAATACCACTGAACGCTCTGTTATTACTTATGTATCTATTTTAATTCCATTTTTGTGATATATTGTCAAAGAGGATTTCCTTAAAGCAATTCGATGTGTCAAAGAGGATTTTAAACGCTTCCCATTACGTGTTGAAGAGTATATTTGCTTGCGGCGATCCTCCTTGTTCTTTCAGGTTGCGTAGCTAAGATGGTGATGTATAGAATAGTGACTCGCTAACTTCGAAACAAATGTAAAATACGTATATTGATACCCAGATTTATTATAAATTGACGTGCATACGTTATGTTGATAACCATGTTCAAATATTACAAAAAGAGCCTGAAGCATATGATCATTCGTTGAGGACTGACTGGACTCGAACTATTTTGTTCCCTTGAAGCAATTTGAGGTTCCCTTGAAAGTACTTTTAGTTTATGTTGGATTTTAGGAGAGTTAATTAGTTTAATTTATATTGGTATGCGTAACTTAGTTTCACTTCGATTTAGGTTCACTTTACTTTTACTTTTTAACTGACGTAACTTAGGGAGGTTTGAACCTGTTACCAGAAAGTGTGTGCCCTTGACCTTGATGACCAGGTGTGCGAAGGGTTTGAACTTGTTACCAGAAAGCGTTTGCCCTTGAGGTACTACTAGCCAAGATTACCTACTTGTCGTTTACTCGATTTTCACCTACTTTTAAAATAAAATTTGTTGAAAGTTCATTGATTGATTTTAAATCATGTTTAGGATAATACCTAAGTATAATATTTAATCTTTCAAGATCAAGTATCAAGTTCAAACTTTAGACTGAGTGTTCTTTTTTCGTGAATAGATTTCTAGTTTACACGTGCCCCCCCCCCCCCCCCCCCTCCTTCTTGGAACGGTCACAATGCAAAACATATTTTACGGTTAAAAAGGAAAGAATCTCCCTAATAAATAAGGATTTGTTAGCGACTGTCAAAAAACTCAATTATCATAGAGATGATGAAAAACACATTTTTGATACGAAAACAGGGGAACCTCCTTAAATATTATCCTCAATAATCGAATTGTCATATCGTTCCGAACAATAATTAAATTCAGGTTATATTTGAGCTCATTAAACTTTATTCTCGTATATCGCTTAGTTCGGTCTTGGATTCCAGCCAATGGTTTTCCACCTTCTTTCTACTAAATTCTGAATCTTTGTCGTGGGTCCTAATTTGGCTGCTATTTGTATAAGGGCTCTATCTGAATTAGATGTAGGCCAACATTGATTAGTGCTCCATGTAAGCTAACCCAAACTAACCCAAGCTAACTGAAATTGGTTCTCTTAAGTTTGCATGACGATTGGCTTGCGCTTCGCGCTAGCCATTCTTCATGCCAGTGCGTAGTGTACATGTAAAAAATATAAACAAAATATGAGTACTAAATATTGACATTTAATGTTATAATAATATAAGTATGCGTATATATGTTTTCTCTTACAAAAAAAAATCTCTGAAAATATTTGTCATTTTATTTTTTATTACTCAGTAATTTTGATTGAAAATTATAAGTATCATTTGAATCATACAGTATACTTATACTAAATAAATATATGGTTGCTTCATAGATGCGTTGAACATAAGCAAGTATTATGTTATACTTTAGTTGGTCCACTGTGTGCGTAAAACCGAAATGGAACATTGTTGTAATATGTTTTTTATATTGCTATTTCTGATGACGAATTCTAATAATAATTATATCCCTATTCGTTTGTTCCCATCTGGTAAACTATAATTTATATTATCCATAATAGGTATCGTAGTTATAATATTTGAATTGATACTTTAACCATTATTTTTTGTAGTCAGCATTTTCTAGGTCGAATTTTCGATTCCCCTTGATATTTACTTCTTGTAATGTGCGGCACGATGCCTTGTTCTTGTGATAGCAGTTTGAATTTCACAGCTGTTTAGGTATTTGTGTGGCTTTCACCTTGTTCTTGGACTTGTTACTATTGAAATTAATAACATTAATTAGTACGGCCTGGTTTAGATTGATTCTCGACTGTTTGTGATTATATATCATCGGAAAAGTAAACATTGCCAACTTTGTTTGAAATAACAGCGGATATAAAATGCTATGTGCGATATTTACACCATTTGACTGACGTCAATCATATTGCCTTAAATCATGATTTCTATTAAATATTAGTATGTTTAATTATTATTATCCTTCATAGAGTATCACCATTATCTAAGAAGGGTAAGGATTGATTTTTGATATACCTTAAGCTGCGTAGTAGGCCATTTTGAATGGTTTTGTTTTTTACTTATGCTTTATTGGTTTGAATGTGAATTTATATTGCTATGTACTGTACGACTTCAATTTGCCTTATTCTATCCATGATTATTTATTCTATCCTTATGTTGGTTTATTCATATATATTTACTAAATCTAAGTTTTCTTCTATCCATGTATTTGCTATTTATTCCGTTATTTCTATGTTTCTATACTTTAAGAAGCCTTATTTTATTTCCTTATTTTTTCTATCATCCTTTATTTATTTTGACTTATTTTTAATATTTTAATATTTTATCTATTTCTGCGTATTGTATCTGCAGATACTTTTGTGATGTTTTTTTCGCTAATTTTTAATCGTAAATTGTGATTTTCTCCATATGATACTTCACGACTACCTGGCTTCATGTGCGATGCTATTTTTAACTTATTTTCCTTTATTTCTATTACCATATTTTGTTTACTGACGTATTTTGCTTATAACTTTATATGTATATACATTTATACATATGTATCTCTATGTGGATTCTAATTTCATCTCCTAGGTCGTCATGTTGCCCAAGTGTCTGACTGACTTATGATCTTCCCTATAAAGAACTTATATGCGACAGTTGGCTACAGCATTCACTATATTACCTGTATATAATTTCGCTTTCTAGCTTCTCATTTTAATATTATAACTCTTTTACTCTTAATTTACTCTGTAATTTGTCTTCTACTTAAAAGCCTATGTGTTTTTTCTGCGACTTTCCCAATATGGTACTATCGTTAAACACTTTAAAACATAAACTTTTCCTCTAATTTCGCCATTTATAATGCCTACGTGTTTTTACAATGATTTTCCCAATGTGGTACATATCAAAAACACTTCCATTTGAAATTATAACTTTTTCTAGTTATATATACCTTCTTTTTTCTCTATATCAACCTTCTTTGGACTCCTACATGTTTGCATTATGATTTTCTCTATTATCTCAGCCACTTATCATCACGATTCGCGTTCTAAATTCTATTTCCATATTCCTAACATATTTGTCCTATTTTTTACTATTTCTATTCCCTTTCCTCATAGTTGCTTAGTTTCTGTTTTCTTCTTAGTGTGTGGTCTCTTTGTATTTGCCTAGTTTTCGGTTACTTTTTACTTAATTTTTGATTTCTTTGTTGGTTTCTGGTGGCTTTTTAATTAGTATTTTTTTATTTCGTTTCCTCCTTCTCTTGGTCCGATATGCACGTTTTTTCATAATAAAATGTGTTGAAAGTTTACTGACATTTTAAAACATGTTTAGATAATAAATATAATATTTTATCTTTCAAGATCAAATATCAAGTTCAAACTATAGAGTGAATATGATATCTAGTTTACAATATTATTTAACTGATAAAGTAAAATGCACTTGAAAAGTAAAATGCCTTGAAAAGTTAAATGTATATGTATTTTTATAATCACAATATTTTTCTCTGAATTTTTCGTTCTCTAATTTATTAATATATATCATTTTTAGAAGAGAACTGAGTAAATCAAATCAGAAATTCAAAAAACTGTGTGTCCTAAAAGCCTATTATTTTAAAATATGAGCTATAAAAATTAACGAAACGTATATCTATTTAATGTAGATGAAGGTGTCAAAGACCATGATTCTAAAGAAAAAGAGTTTAGCAGAGACTCAGTCAGAGCTTCGGTGGCCTCAGCTTTTGGGTCTTACTCAGAGAATGTAAGAAGGTCAGCATTCGAACATCCCGAAGAATTTAAAAAAGCCAGGGAAGCTGAAGAACAGGCTGAAATAGAATGTAAGAATCTAATAGTGTAAATGCATGGTAAATTATGACTGACAAAATATTAAAAATATTCAATAAAATTGTAAAAGGATTAGTCGATTATTGTCAATATTTTTTCTTGAAATGGAACCTATGAGTTTTTAAAAATAATGACACTCATCGAATATATTTTCCTGAAAAAATTGTTTAGTATTCCACTACAGAGGAAGCTCTTTTTATAAATATATCTGTTTTGTTAGAATTCATTTTACGAGCAACTTTCAGTGGATCAATAAATGATTCTTCTCATTTTTAGCTATCAAGAAAAGTCCATTTATTATACCGAAAGGAGGATTCTTTACTAAGTTCTTATTCTTCTACACCTGGCCAATAAAGATGGCACTACGTTGCACTATTCCAAATCCAAAAACGCATCCAAAGTTATGGATGGTTAGTTTTGTATTGTGCATTTTTTGGATTGGAGGTAATTCTTATATGGTATCGTGGATGATTACTATTATCGGTAAGTTATCACTATATAGACTTTTCAGCATTTATATATGAAACTTATTTTTTTAAAATAGTCATTTGGAGACCATTAACAATTTATTATGTGTTAAGAAAAAATATTTCTCAAGTAACGCAGTCAGGAATCTGCTCTTAGCAAGGTATAATAGGATTATCTAATCTTATCGATTTGAATTATATCGGGCCTAAGATCCTTGAAATAACTTCTCGTGATTTAGATATAAAAGGCGCTTCTAGACGCTCCCTCCATTTTGCTGCATTATAACTAACAAATATTCTTACTTTAATAGTATCATCATAAGATTATATACATTTTAATTTCCTACATGCTCCCTAGATAGATATAGCCTATACATGACGCAACAGGAAATAGGTTTTTCGTAAATAATTTTTAAAGTATTTGGTGTAATTTGATTAACATTATGTGCACCACCCGCCGAATAAACTTGATTTTTTTTGGTCTCCCCAAGGATAAGAAATCGAAAGATTCAGAGGATCGTTGAGGCCATGCATTAATCTCGATCTATATTATTTAAGTGCTCTAGCATCGGATAAAATGAGGCAGGGCAACATCATGTATGAACCACATGTTTTGTCGGGTCTCTATGGACCATCTTTCAGAAGATTTTGCAGTGTATTGTGAAGAAATTCTAAATAAAAAGCACCGTTTAGTGGTCCTATTATTGGCTGTTTACAAGGAATGCGATAAAAATATGAACTAAGAACATTTCTTGCCATTAACAATAATAATAATAATAATATAAACACAACTCTTACCAGTCTCTCCTAGACGTTGATCAATCATTGCAAACATTTCCAAGCTAAAAGTCTACGATAAAGAAATCGTTCTGCATACAATATCTGAGCTTCCCAAGCATTACAAGAAGCAAACCCGTAAATCAAGTGTATATCCGTATACTCTTTATCTGTGTATGTTGTTTTAAAATAATATGTAAGATTCTAACCTTTACTATTTCAAACTTGTATTACAAGAAATACTATCTATAATTGGCAGGTAACATCAAACTCACATCATGATGTCATAGGTTGGCTTGCACGTTTTATGGGCCTTGCAGACTTGACGTTTAAATTGATTTTTCTCGAAAACGGTAAACGGTTTAGTTGATTGCCACCCCATCAGAAAAGTCAGACGTATTTTATTTTAGAGTGGTGTGGACACTAGCCAACTTGATATGCGTTGATGAAATTTTGCAGTGTGATTAGGTATACTATAGAGAATCCTTCAGTGGTAATATAGTTGATTGCCACCCCATCAGAAAAGTCAGAAA
>MU184659.1:41165-60236 GCA_016904865.1 Pissodes strobi | reverse complement strand
GACGGTTTTCCCATCTCTGGAAAGCTAGAGAGTCAAACATTTCTTTGGGGACAACTGTAGGTAGATTTCAGCCTTTCTTAATCCTTTCTGAATCAAGATTAGGTCTGCCTCTTCCCAAACTTCTTGTATCATGACTGCACAGGTTTTCTTTATAATTATTTTCCTGGGTTCAATATTTGCCATTTCACCAGCTTCACTTCCCAAGTAGCCTCCAGTGATTTAAAAAATGCGGTTACAAGCGATTGCAGGATATTCACTCTAAGAATTCGTTCTGCCATTGCTTTTTTTATTAAATCGATGTCAACATGAGTAAAGTGGCCATCGTAGATCAACAAGATCGACCTACGGTCTTCCAACTCCAAGAGAGTAGCTTTGAGCAAATCGAAATATTCATGAATAATGAATGGGTTTTGGCACTTTCGTCTTGTGATCTCATCGTTTTGGGGTTTCTTTATCGATGGCCGATGTCTCCGTTTAAAGCTAAGGAACCAGTCTTCACCTGGCGCTTCACTCTTAAACCGTGTTTTCAAAGCATTCGCTTTAACAAACTCTCCGATCTTCTCTAAGACTTCCCGCCATGACCCCATCTTTCCATGGTTCTTTGTTATTAGTAATTGTTTCTTTTTGCGCTAATGGAATGTACTCTTCACGCCTCTAATATGATCACTCGAAGTTGATATTTTATATAATTGGCTGGCGCGTTTAATACTGATAGTTCCATTTAAGATGACGTCAAGAGCTGACTGCAAGTTTTCTTTGATGTAGTTGCTTCTTTTATTTATTTTTATTGTGAAATTTCGGGACATTTTTACCTGAAACAAAAAAGAAATGGCCATTAGTTTCTTAGAAACTAAGTGACAGACGCACTTAGCCTTAACGCTACAAATCTGTGGTAAGTGCGGCACTAAATTTAATCTGACAAATGTTGAATTAATTTCCTTCTAATTGTTTCAAGTAAACGTGTTAACTATTATTATCTCAAAGTAAGAGAAAAAAGTTGAAATATCGACTTACAAAAATATAAATATTGATTTCCGATCAAGACTTACCAACCACGACATCACACGACTAGGTTAAGTTCATAGGTCAGCTGTTACTTTTCTGCACATTACAGGGTTGCCAAATCACTTTGAATTAGTCACTATTGAAGTTAGCAAACAGTGGCAGATGCAACTTATAACATTTTTGAAAATTTGAGGACTGGGTGACGCGGTTACCCCTATCAGGCAGGTACCCCAACTGACCTTATATTAGTTGGAAAAAAAATTCCATTCATAAAAAAATTATCACTTTACACACTTGTTGCATAAATAACTATTATAGTTCAGTATTTGAATAAACTCTTATTTTTTAGGTACTGTCTTGGGAATTCCATCTACTGTTCAAGGAATGACATTTGTCGCCGCTGGAGGATCTCTTCCAGAGTCCCTTTCCATTGCCATTATGTCAAGGAGAGGTAAGAAATTACTCTTATTTTTTCTTCTTTTGTTCAGTAGAATGATTTTTGTAGCACGTCACTATTATTTCGAGATAAAAAAATATTTTATACTTAGAACGATATAAAAGCGTGACACTAAGAAAACTAGGTATGTATATCGAAAGAGACTGTCTTAAATTCAGTAGAATTGATAGGTTGGATAACCTACCCCATATCCATTTAGCTATAATCATAATACCTCAGAAGTTAGAATAAAGAAAGTGTCTAAATTAATCTAAAAATATAAATGTTTATAATAAGTGAGTTATATATGAGATTGGACTGGATTGTATGCACGTCAGAACTGAAGAAAAAACTGTTATATTTTGCGTATCTACGTAGCGTAGGTTTATTTTAAGATCTTTAGAGTCGTCTTTCACCTTACACCACGATAATCGCATGGTTAATGAGATTTCCTGACTGAAGGAATCTCATTCGAATCGAGTATCGACATAGATACTTGCTTAAATTTAGAAAACCATTCCTTTGCCTTGTTGAAAATAAGACGAAAACTATTAATGGACAAATAAATCTAAGGAACAACGGTATATTCTCTTTAAAAAATACGTTACAAGTAACAAGATAAAATTAAATGAGTTCACGTCACCTTAAGTAATTGCTTCAATGTAATCAGCTAAACATGGCCGTGACGATCTAGTTGTTCAAATTATTATTTCAAGAGCAGCTAAATTATGTTATGTCTCTGAAAATTAGGAGAAAACAGAGTTCTTCCGGGTTCATTAAATTATTAGAGAATTGATCTGGAAAATCAACCGAGCTTATTCAAATTACAGAGTCGGCTATATGTTTCATCTAAAAAACATACATATGACTTGAATGTTGGGTGATCTGAAAAATTACATAGCTTGAGCTTGAAAAGATGTTTACTTCCCACATTGTCTAGGTGGATAAGCAAAACATTCTGAATGAATTAATTTAGAAAGCGGACGCGAGAGCCCTTGCACGTAGGCCACCAGACTGGGTCCACTCACATAGCCTCGTAGCCCGAGTGAAGGCATTCATCTTTTTCAGCTGGAACGTTTTTTTATATAATCCGGGTTCAGCAGCATTCGAAGTGCATCTTGTCAATGCTGGACAATCGGCAAGAGTATGAGAAGACGATTCCACGTTTTTCAAGCACCGTTCTGGCTCTACTACGATTCACAGCAGGTGCAAATGACTGTTCAAACAACAGTGCCCTTAGAGAAACCCTGTCCTCCCTATTCAGAGCTAAAAAGGCCGTCACCTTTCAATGCGTTGAGTCATCCCGAGTACACCCTACCTGCCTCATTCTCATTCCTGGAGTAAGTCCGCCCTAGACCCTTGTCAGGTACATTCATTGCCTTTCTTAGTATAGCGGGGTCGTATTATAGGACACAGTCAAAAAATCAGCCTCTTTGTTTCTTGGAACCTAAATAAGACTGACCATATTATGACGAGCAAATGCCTCAAAGACACTACACTACACTCAGAGCTAGCGCAGAATTAACTTTTCAGACTTGGAAATCGACAGAGCAGCTTTGCTATCGAGCAGTTGTAGATATCCTTCCCTCTGAAGGCTCATAATAGGTTCTCATACCAGCATTTGAGGATCACATACATCTCGTTCTGGAATACGATTGCATAAGTCCCAAGGGAGAAAGCAAGTCTCGTTTCTATAGTTTTCCCATATACATCTGCTTCAGTACCACTATAATTGCCCCTTAGTCTGTATCCATCTCTCAAAGCCTCATACTTCAGGAACAGGTAGAAGTACAGCATAAGCATCCTCATAACACTTGCAATTTCCGTGTAAGCCAGTCTCTAAACTCTATCTAAGTGAGCACTATAATGACCATTTGCGTACCAGATTATCATGCCATGGCTCTGTAGATGATAATGGGACAAACTACAGACGAATAAGTAGAGGTTTCTCGGCTGTAGGTCCTGCGTGCTTCCAAAAACAATTTTACAAGCCCGTAGAGCATTATTAGCCTTTTGAAGGCGGCTATTAACTTCATTTCATGTAATGTATTATTATGCTCACGTGAGTCAGAAAAGATTAATGAAGAAACTTAGTAGGAATTTAATGCAATTAAAATTCTAGACTTTCTGACAGCAAATAAATTGTTCAAACATAGCCAGCTGACACCATATACGTAACTACATGATAGGGGTACAAATGGTACAATCGAATGTTGATATAATGAAACTTCCTGAAATCGTTGCATAAATATACGCGGGCCGTAGGACTATCTCTATTTCAGTGACCAATATGGACTCGAGATGCTTAGTTGACCCTTTGTAGCTCAAAGATCGTTCCAACAAGTTAATAACTGGAAGAATTTCTCTCAGCCTACGTTTCCACATAAAGAGTACAAAATCGGTTTTATCTAGAATTACTTTCATCCCTTCCCCTTAGCACCATCTCTCTACCAGGTGAAGTGCTCATCGCATGAGTCTCCCTGTACCACCAATGTTTCGGTCACAAGTAATGATGCCCAAATCATCAGAATAGGCTTAAGTGTAAAACTCAATCCCATTTAGTTTCTGCAATAAGATGTGTACTACTAGATACCAGAGGAGGTGTGATAAAAACCGCTGCTTGGGGGCAGCTCCTGGCTACCTCACCACCGCAGATTCGTTGCCAATACAGTTTATTCAATACTCTAATATAAACACATTTGATATTTGAATGAATTTTGTACTGATTGATTCAGGATTTGTGAGTTTTTTATAACTTTTGTTGACTGTGACTTTTCCATCAATATTTATTTGTGATGCGATTCCGAATCTTGCGGGCCAAGCATTCGGACTGATAAAGGAACTCAGCAAAAAAGCTTCCTTACGCGTTTTTAAACCGAATTCTCGGGCTGGTTCTGTGAACAACAAATTCCTGTGTAAATAATTATTATAACTAATTCCTGTAAATAGTGTATTGTTTAGCTTGTATATAGTAATAAATTCACCAAACCGGGGTCGGAGCCCCGGCTCCCCTCAATGAAAAATGAGCGAGTCAGAGTTTGACGACACAAACTCCCTCAAATCCCTAGAAGCTATGGGCGAAACATTAAGTGAGGCCTCATTAAAACGAGTGCGTACTGCTCAGCATAGGCTGGACAGAAACAAAGATACGTGCCCCGAATGCCGCTCATTAGTGGTTCCGCTTAACTCAGTAAGTTACAAATCAACAACAGAGGTATATCTGGCCCTCAGTAAGGGAGTAGAGCACCTCAAGCTGAAACATAATTCCAACCCTAAAAGAAGAGATGCTAAACCTCGTATCGACACTGGCCGCGAACATCTAAAGCGTCCCAAGTTAATCTTGAACCCTAGCGTCGACCCCGAAAATAAACACACGACACCTCCTTCAAAAGACACTCTCTCATCGAAAGCTTCAACATCAAGTATTTCTTTGGTTCTCGAAAACGAGATACTTGAGCAAACTAAGGCTCCTACTCAAATGGAGATAGACAACGGGGCTTTTAAAACCCCGTACAAACCCTTACCCTTCAGTAAGAATGTTAAGGTAGTAAGGCTAGACATGGATGGTCCCCCACCCTTGCCCCTGAGCAACTCGTTTGAGGCGCTCAGTGACCTGGACGAGGATGAAGACACCCAAAACGCACTACCCAAAAAGAAAGCCTTAAAATCAAGGAACCCCCCAAAAAAGGATGCCAGCAAAATCAAAAAGACACTTCCACCCCCCGTCGTCCTGCAGGGGAAAATTACTAATCATAAGACCCTAAGAGACGATATGAAACAGATGAAAATCACAAACTATACCATCAAGTACACTAAATACTCCACAATAATCTACACAGAAAACGAGAGAGACTGGGCAACTGTAAAGAAAATGATGGACGACAACAGGCTTCCTTATCACACGTACGCCAACAAAACACAGAAAACAAAGGCCTATGTCTTAAGAGGCCTAGACGGAGACATCCCACTTGCAGAAATTAAGGAAGATCTAACAGACTCATACAACATTGACGTAATAAATATATATCTAATGAAAAAGACGAAAGTGCCTCTATACTTAGTAGTTCTCGACTCGCAAACCACTCTACGTAAGCTTCAACAAGATGTAAAATTCCTATTAAACATAAAAGTCACCTGGGAATACCGTAAATCAGAAAAAATCGTAACTCAGTGCAAAAGGTGTCAACCTATTGCCATAAGGATGTGCGTTGCAGCAAATGCAGCCTGCCCCATGAGATTACCTCATGCGAGTCTAACCAGATCAAATGCGCAAACTGTGGGGGCCGCATAGATCCATCGACACCAGCTGTCCGGTCTATATATTCAAAATAGACCAGATCAAAGAAAACCAAGTCAAACGAAACCCAAACCAACGCCGAAACTACAAACCTGCTCCTCTGCCCGCCAAGCCGGCCTGGCGGGGGCAGAATGGCGAAAAGAACGAGGGCCGGGGTAGAAACGCACCCATAGAAATCCCAAGAACAATCCAGGAAGACAAGAGAGCCACCTATGACAAAAATTTCCCAAACACCCTACAAAACAGGACTACGCAACACGAGAGTATTAATCCACCAAACCCGGTAAGCGATCATGCTGTAACTAACAATACTATAGCTAACATAACCCGCCTTTCAAGTGTCGTTAATGAAATCAACTCCCTCATAAACTTAAATGAGCTATTTTTTGCCCTTGATGAGTATGCCTCAATGCTAAGAGAGTGCAACGGCGATAAGCAGCTTCTAATACAAGCCTCGCTGCGATTCTTTGCAATAGAAATGCACAAATACAACATTCAGGGCAATTAATAGCACATATAAATATAAATGTTACACATTGTTTCTTGGAACTGTAATGGAATCAGGCAGAAGCTTGACGAATTCCGCAATTTTCTGTATAAATCCCAGCCCCAGGTTGTCTTCTTAAACGAAACGCACTTAAATCCAAATATAAACATAAAATTCCGTGGCTATGTAATCGAAAGATACGACAGGCCAGATCGGCGCGGGGGGGGCGTTGCTTGCTTGCTGCACAGGTCCCTCCGATACAAAAGAAAAACGAGATTGCGCACAGCAATAGAACACGTTAGCGTTGAACTAGAGGGGGGCCTGTGCATTAGTGGGGGATATGCGGCGCACGGCCCTCGTTACACCCAACAAGATTTCTTAGCCTTTCTGCAGCCAGGCTGTAAATCACTATTAATTGGTGATTTTAATGCAAACAACATAAATCTTGGCGACAATTATACTAATTCACATGGACGAATTTTAGAGTCAATCTTAGAAGACAACCTGGACATCCAGCTTTTACGCCCAAACTCCCCTACTCATTATCCCTCTGATGTTCACAGACGGCCCTCCTTCCTGGATGTGGCGATGACCCGAGGAATAAACAACAACAACACTCTTAGAGTGATAAATGACCTCAATTCGGATCACCTGCCGGTCAAGCTTAGCCTGTCAGCATTAAGGCCTGACAGGCGGCCGGTAGCCTATGAGACATATGTCTCATACAAAAACCTTGACTGGCGCGTGTTTCGTAGGGAGATGAATGCAGTCACGCATATCCCGAGGCAAATCGACACTATCCAGGAACTAGAGCAAGAAGTGAACACTCTAACCACCAACATCCAGCGCGTACGAGACGCCCTATGTCCGGTAGTCAGGAAGAAACCATACGTGGAAACTCTTCCTGACGATATCCTGAACCTTATTAATCTCCGAAATCGACTTCGACGCAGGTGGCAAAGGAACCGCAACGCTATAGAAAAACGCCGAATAGACATGATCACCGAACAGATAAAAACTAAAACCCGAGAGCACAAAAGCTCAAAATGGATGCGCTTCGTAAATGAGCTAGGCACAGAGGACGGCTCTGTGTGGAAACTCGCGAGGCAGGTCCGCGGTACCCGAGCCGAATTCCCGGCGATAAATCACCGAGGACGTGACATCCTTGACGACCAGGGAAAGGCTGAGGCATTCGCGGACTTCCTCGAGGAAGTCCACAGCAGCACGCCAGATACTGTGCCATTGCACGAGTACATCACGGAGCAGTCCAGTCTGTTCGGTGGCCGCGCCTACCCCATACCACCTACGGTGTTCGAACAAATTCGAATCTCCCCTGGAGAGATCCGAAAAGTCCTAAGCCACCTGCCTAAGAACAAGGCTCCGGGAATTGATACTATTCCCTATCTCCTTCTTAAAAATATTCCATCAAAAACCGTTATACAGCTAATGCACATCGCGAATGCTATAATCCGTCTGCAGCACTTCCCCAACCCCTGGAAAGAAGCGAGGATAGTGCTGTTCCATAAAAGTGGAAAAGACCCACACCAAACTTCCTCATATCGGCCAATATCACTCATGAATACACTGAGTAAAGTAACCGAGAAACTCTTGCTACCGAGGTTTAGCAGGGCAGCTGAGAGCCTGAGAATACTCCAAAAGGAGCAATTCGGCTTTCGCGGTGGGCATGGTACCAGTATGCTTGCCGCGAAAATAGTCTCAGACATTTACGAAGGCTTCAACAATCGGCATTGCACAGCCCTGCTACTCCTCGACATCGAGAGAGCGTTCGACAGGGTGTGGCACGGCGGACTGCTGCACAAGCTCTTCATTGAGCATAATTTTCCAATGCATCTTGCAGCACTCGCCGGGTCATACCTTGCCGAGCGTAATTTCTCGGTGAAAATTGGCACATCGATCTCGACCACACGACCATTAAATGCTGGCGTGCCCCAGGGAACAGTACTGTCCCCGCTTCTTTTCAGCTACTACATAGCCGACTTCCCTAAAACGCCCGAAACCTCACTGGCTTTATACGCTGATGATACCGCTATTTACTCCACCGCCCCTCACGCGCAGACGGCCGTAAATAACTTGAGCAGGCATATGGATCAAGTCTTGGCATACTATGAAAAATGGAAGATCCGTCTTAACGTAAACAAGACGGAGCTCGCCATTTTTACGCGTAAAAGAACAAATAATGAAGCGGCCCCTCTTAACCTTAATGGCGCTAACATCGAACCGAAAAGTCATGTAAAATATCTGGGGATAATCCTAGACTCTGGACTAAGGTTCCACAAGCATATCAACTATGTCAAAAGCAAAAATTTTGTACTATCAAACAGCCTAAATATATTAATAAGACACAGCTCTTTTCTTAGTCCAACAAACAAGTTGATTATCTATCGGTCTGTGACTCGGCCGACGCTCTTATACGGCGCCCCAGTGTGGAGCGCGGTCGCAGAGACGCATCTTAGGAAAATCCAAGTCATGCAAAACAAACATCTAAGAGCAGCCTTCTCAGCTAACTGGCTCACCCGGACGAAAGATCTGCACGACTGGGCGGGGATGGAGTACGTGCGAGAGCACATCGATCGCCTAGCGTGCAGATTTTTCACCCGGGAAATTCATGGCTCGGAAATAACTACAAATCTGGCAAACTCCCGATACGACCCAGAGCGCCGACCGAGACACGGACCAATACACGGGAAAACTACGCTATTTTACATGGAACAAAGGCCTCCCTAAATAATTATATTAAATTAAAATTTTAATTATTATACTATCAAATCAACTCCGTACAACAATTAAACATACCGTTGTTTGATTAAAGTCAAACAACGAACATACCATCCAAACGCCAGGTACCAGGTGAGACAGCGAACAGCGACCATAATTTATTAACCAAGTACGAACCGAATGTCGCACAAAAGAAAATGCGAGAGGGCCCATCACATAGGGCGACGCCGGCTGACTCCGCGCGAACCTATTATAATAGGCACGCGACGGACCGGTCGGCCACGGCCGACGCGCCAGTCCATGCCCTAAACTCGCGTCGCTATGACGCTCCGTGCTGCACATTCAGTATTACATATTTTTCGCCCACGCAAATTGGTAGCGAGCAGTTAGACTCGCGTCGCCCGACTCATTACCGTTGCCGTAACGCTAAAACTGACTGAATTCTGAATTCCTAACCAAAGATGCCTCAAAGCAACGAAGCTCAAACGCGCATCAAAGCCTGGCAAATACACACACTGCTAGGCCGGACGTCTGCGCTTCCTTTTTCTCCCCCAAACGTTTTATAGCATCGTGGCGTCAGCCTCCAACGATTCCATTACATCTCCTTCCTGCAACTGGCGAGTACTCAAACCAGCCAATGATTGTACATAGAATAAACGTATGCATGAAGTATGAATGTAATACATGAAGCGTGAATGTTTATAATAAATAACCTACCTAAATGTAAGGTTGACTGTAAATATTTACTTTAACGACTAACGTCAACTGTTTTCTATCATACGGGCTTGGACCCATAAATGTATATATATATAGTGCGAATGAAGTATGAATGATTGAAAGAAAAATGACTGTCTGTATATATGTACATAATAAATGTTTGTATCCGTCTAATCAGTAAGCCAAAGAAACGAGAAATGGAGTTTTTCATTTAGTTTTCTCCATATCGCCCACCTGCCAACACATGCCACCTATCTAAAACCATCACTCCACAATACAGCCTATCGGCAGCCAATACTTAAGCACACTTGAAGGGCGCGCCCATGGAAGTTAGTTCCATACAGCATGGTCGCGAAACTACTTGTTACATAATGTAACGCCATTAGATAACACCGATCCCCAGCAGGGTATTTGACTGTTGCGTGGTCCCGTAGCTACCCATGTGGGCAAGCAGGGTCTATAAACACAATATGTACATACTTAATTTATAGTTATATTAGACAGTAGGAGTAGGGCACAATGACTTTGTATAATTCTATAAATAAATGATACTACTATTTGTGATGCTGATCGTAATTCTGGAGTGATAACCAACCAAATGTACTTATATACTGAAACTGTATGTCTTATTTTTTTTTGCTTACAGGTGAAGGAAAAATGGGGGTCTCAAATTCTCTAGGTGCCAACACTATGAACATCCTATTTTCACTTGGTATGCCGTGGTTCTTTAAAACAATATCAATGGGGGTGAACGACAATGCATTCATCACGATTGAGTCAGGATCAATTGTGTATACCATAATGGCTCTGATTTTCGTAGCCATTATTTTATATCTTACCTTGTTCTTCAATAAATTCAGACTATCCAAGGTTACAGGGAGCATTTTAGTAACCGTATATATTATCTGTATCGTTTTAGCTTGTCTCTCCGAAATGGTGTTCTTTAAAAATTCGTAGTTGCCTAGAAGTGACAAGCGATTTTTAAACGTTCCTTAACACAAATTGTGCCATATTTTAGTGCCTTAAATTGCATATCAGGGTAATATTTTTATTTAATATAGAGGTAGTATTTGATAAATATTACCAAATCAAAATTAGTGGGTGTAGTACTATTTACTTGTGATAGACTGAGGATGTACTTACAAATATTTTTAATACTTTGTACCAAAGTGATTAATTGCCGCCTGGTGCAGAGATTATAAAGTGATACTCAAAAGCAATTGAAATTGAATCTCATATTTTGTATATATGTATTAAAAATTATCTAAAAACAATACTCTGAGGTGCAGAATCGATTGCTTTTGTGAACTGCCATTCTGCAAATTATCCGTTGAGCACCTGAAATATTACGAGTCGTGTAGGCATAAAAGTTATTACAACTATAACCTATATTTATCTTATAATTAAATGTTGTATTTGAATCAGTATAACGCTACATATTCGGTCAAACGTCTTAGTACATAATTTGCAATTATGTATGTATTTTATGTTTATAAAGTGTTTTTCAAATAATAAAGTGACCATATAGTCTAAGAGCCAGTGGCCGGCAGACTATAAGTATTTTACCAAAGTCAAAATTTGGTTCAGTCACTCTCTCTTCCCTACTATACATGAAATCGGAACTAACTTAGCTCAACGGCGGTAGGTATGGAGTCATTAAGGTGTGACAGGTGTAAAAATCAGACCAGCTTCGAAAGTATATCTGCAAAGCTGCCATTTGGATATTTTAATATATACTATTATTATTAATGAAAAATATCAATACCACACGATTATGTCGGTTGTGAGGTCATGGCAGACACTTCTGAAAATGTCGAAAAAAGTAAATTTCAAAAGTTTTTTAACAAATCTGAAATTTTAATATGTTATTTATCATAGAATTATAAGCCTATATTTATTGCGGCAAACGTTTTCTCCGGTTATAACATCCCGGCAGACAGCGAAACCTTACCTGCAGCTCGAGCATACTTATGCATAGTACTCACACTAACCTTTATTAATCTGCATACAATTGAATATACTATTATGCATATAGAAGCTGATATAATTATAGGAACAAACATATTTATTGACGTAAGTTGGATAATGGGAAGAATGGGCACATTTATGAACAATAATAAATAGCAAAGTATAAAGATAATAATTGAAATTTTAATTTGTGTTTTCCATTCGTTTAAGGCAAAATATAAATTTGATAAATCAAAATAATAATAATTATTGTTGACGCAATTTAAAAGTAATATATTTTCATAATTATATCGTTTTTGTTTTATCCTTCAATATCATCTTCGCCATCATTTTCATCTTCGGAATCATTTTCATCTTCTTGGGATTGAATTTCATCATGTACTGAATCGGTTTCTGTAAAAATAGAATTCAAATTTCTAAATTGAGCCAAGCATATTTAAAGTGGAATTTATGTAATAAATTACCTGAACGACCATGGAAGTTGATCTCCTTCGAACCATCCAACCATTTTCCAGCGGGCTCAACGTAGTGGGAATTTTCTGGAAAGCATTTTCCCAAATGCAGGAAATGTAATGTGCCCTTAAAAATTGCTGGTACAGTTAGTTCACTCTTACACGGGAATACAGAACTTGCGTCGAAATTGCATGTTTTTTTATGAAAGTTTCATTTACATCTGTAGTTTGTAGCTACTGGCAAAAAGCTGGAACTTGCCATCATCCAAGTCGTTAGATTTTTTTGCATTGTATATTTGGCAAGTAAACTTATAAATAATGTTGAACAGATCGTCTGTTAAATTAACGTCATCTAGAGCTGCAAAAGCTTGTTGGAATTCACATTTTTTTAATAAAGTGAGAGGTCTTCTTTTCCTTGTTAAAAAAAAAAGATGATTGAAATCACACCCGGTGAAAGCATGAAAACCAATCAAGCTTTTGGCTAGTAATTCCCCAATTGAACTTTAAATTGAATTGAATTTCAACAAGCTTTTACAGCTCTAGGTGACGTTAATTTAACAGACGATCTGTTACACGAACTGTTCAACATTATTCAAAAGTTTATCTGCCAAATATACAATGCAAAAAAATCTAAGGACGTGGATGATGGCAGGTTCCAGCTTTTTGTTATAGCTACTAGCTACAACGCTACAGATGTAAATGAAAACTTTCATAAAAAAGTACGCAATTTCGACGGAAGTTCTGTACCACCGTGTAAGAGTGAACTGCACCAACAATTTTTAGGGCACTTACAATTCCAGCATTTGGAAAAATGCTTTTCAGAAAATTCCCACTACTGTGAGCCCGCTGGAACATGGTTGCATAGAGCAAGAAAGCTTATTTGTTTTTAAATGGTTCGAAGAAGATTAACTTCCATGTTTTGTCAGCGATTTGCTGGAGGATTGTCCAGGTAATTAATGATGTAAATTCAACTTTAAATATGCTTGGTTCAATTTAAAAATTTCAATTCTATTTTACAGAAACAACAAACAGATTGAGTAGATGATGAAAACCAATCCCATGAAGATGAAAACGATTCCGAGATGAAAATGATTGCGAAGATGATATTGAAGGATAAAACAAAAATGATATAAATATGAAAATATATTACTTTTAAATTGCGTCAACAATAATTATTATTATTTTGATTTATCAAATTAACATTTTACCCTAAACGAATGGAAAACACAAATTAAAATTTCAATTATCTTTATACTTTGGTATTTATTATTGTTCATAAATGTGCCCATTCTTCCCATTATCCAACTTACGTCAGTAAATGTGTTTGTTGCTATAATTATATCAGCTTCTATATGCATAGTAGTATATTCAATTGTACGCAGATTAATAAAGTTAAGTGTGAGTACTATACATACGTATGCTCGAGCTGTAGGTAAGGTTTCGCTGTCTGCCGGGATGTGATAACCGCAGAAAACGTCTGCCGCAATAAATATAGGCTTATAATTCTATCAAAAATAACATATTAAAATTTCAGATTTGTTAAAAAAACTTTTAAAATTTATTTTCTTTTTAATTTTCAGAAGTGTCTGTCTTGACCTCACAACCGTCATAATCGTCTGCCATTGTTATTTTTCATTAATAATAATAGTATATATTAAAATATCCAAATGGCAGCTTTGCAGATATACTTTGGAAGTTGGTCTGATTTTTACACCTGTCACACCTTAATGACTCCATACCTACCGCCGTTGGGCTTAGTTAGTTCCGATTTCATGTATAGTAGGTAAGAGAGAGTGACTGAACCAAATTTTGACTTTGGTAAAATACTTATAGTCTGCCGGCCACTGGCTCTTAAACTAATAGGACTAATACTCAATTTGCAGAGTGATATTGACGGTATATAGATTGTATCTAGAATACGAGTATCTATATAGAGATATCGATTATTTGCAAATTCGACAACTTACCGACCGACGAAGTCAAATCCTCTTTCAAAACTTCAGATGTTCCTCATAATTCTGGAGAAAACTGAAATTTGGCTCAAGTAATAAGTTGCACAGAAATAATTTTCTCTCTCTAAATTTTTAATCCGGCTTTCGTGATGCAATTGCAATTTTTTATCGGTAAATCGTTAGAACGCTTTCTAATAATAAATTATGTCATAGGCAGAGAGGCAAACAATCTTTCACAGGGATCCCTCTGGAAAGTGTGGCCTTTGATAAAACTATAATCTTTATTTACATTTTACGTTAAAAGCAAATATTTAAATCATTGACATTAAAAATGTCGATTTAATCATCTTAATCTTTTCTGAATGGTCAACAAGAAAATATTTTGCTTAACCTTATAGTCTTGCTGAAATTCTTAAATGACATATTGGAGTTCGAATTTGACTAATTGTCCCTGTAAATAACAAATACAGTTTAATTAGTAGTGCTTAACGAGGATTTATTTTGCATACTCATAATAGTGAAAAACATTTCAGAAACAATTTTAAAACTTATGTGTTAAATTTAAGCTCTGTGACATATTTTATGATAATTATCATTTTATGTCAAATGCTAATTTAATAGTCTTTTTTTTTTATAATATCTTCCACGATTTAATGACATTTTATGATGTGATAACTCATTTTCAATTCGAGGTCTCTACGCTGTTACTGCATCACATGTTCTTATATCTGATGAGTTATTGATACGTGTAATTAATACGTGGCTAATTTTAAAGATCGAGGACCCCTGAAAAATGTATTATAAAGTAAAAAATTTCAAGTCCCTGATGTCACATACGAAGACACGTATTAAAAATTTCAGAACTATGATTTCTAGGTAGTTAGTATTTTAAGCAATGTCAGAATTATTTTTTTTTAATTTTTCGAAAACGGGAAACCATTGAAAATGCTTAAAAGTCGATTTGGCTTTGTCGCCTTATTGCACAAATTTACACAAACAAAAAAATGCACCGCATTCCTGTTTTCACGAATAACCGCGATCATAATACAAGGTATGACAAAATTTACTACACAAATTTTGAGAGCGTATTTTTGATGTCAAAATCAGATCACCGAGCATTAACAATTGTTAATGTTCGGTGCTTATATTAAGCAGCTCCGCAACACCCAGGCGGAATCTTTGATCTGGCATGACGGTCTACAGCAAGTGAGGCAAAATCGTGTTGCCTCTTCCTCGCTGCGCTGGTTGGAAAAGTCGGAGAAGGACTAAAATGATTTTTGTTATTGAAGCAAAATGTAGATTTTTACTTTCAGTACCGTAGTAGGTAATTTTGAAAGTTTAATGAAATATGAAATGTGTGCTGCAATAATACGTGCATTGCAATGAAAGACGATATAGCACAAAATAACTAAAAGGTAATTAATTCCGAGCCAATGTTAAATAAAAAATCCAGCATGTGCTGTCATACCGTACTATTTATTTTCACTAAACGTATACAGACTATATCTATTAAAGAGAACGATTTGGGACACATTTTCGCATTTTTTTCGCCTTGACCCAAGAAATCTATCCTTTGATTTGGTGTGCACTATTATTGAAAAGCCCTGGTATATAAACATTCATTTTCATAAAAGCGTATGATAAAGTTAATCAAAATTAATTTATAATTTTACAATTATCCGCGTGGTAGGTTGTTAACAGTAGTATTTACCAATTATCTGCTTGCAGCCGCAATTTATCCTGTTGTTAAGGCTAACGGTACATTAATATACATTTGTGTTGTGTTATCAACAGAATAAAGATATCAGCTACTCTAACAGCATATTAATAAACCCAATCTTAGGACTATAATTCTTATATTTAGTTCCAATGATAATTGCACAAGCATCATTTTGTAAAAATGTTTGTAAAGGAATTTAAAGCTGGAGATTTCGGCAAATTAATCAAGTTTTAAACGTATATGTATATAAAACAATTTAATGATGTACTTACCAGTTAAGGTCTTGGGAAATTAACAGAATTTCTTTTTTGGGTTATAACCCTTATTAAAACAATTTGGCTTTGCACAACCACGCTGATTTCACAAAGTGAGAAAGAATTAAATTTTAAAACAACCGCAAAAATATCAAGGAAATTAGAAGGGCGCACGTCGCGCGGCGCGGCGTGGCACGGCTACGACTGTCAAACGTATAAAGGTGGGTATCCATTTGTTGCAAATTCACGTATCGTATCATCGTTGCGTGGATACGTAAACCGTTCAATAATGACGTATCAAAATATGTTACGAAGAAACGCAACGGATGTTATTGGCCATTTGTTGGTTTTTCGCCGACATATCAAAGAAATTATACGATACGCATACTGTCACATGTGGACGGGACATTGACAAGTCGTTGCAAGAGTTCGTTCGTTATTTTTGTTCATTATTCGTCGCGCTTCCTGATGCTAACTTAAACATAATCGTTCATTCGTACCACACCCGTTCGCTCACATGATACGGATACACTACGCAGGCAGCGCAGCGTATCGACACATACCGATGATACGATACGTGAAATTGCAACAAATGGATTCGCACCGTAATGATAATACTTGGATAATACCGTTACCTGATCGCACGCCAAAGCAGACTTTTCTAACAAGAGGCGGGGCCTAAAAGGTGCGACACTGGATCAACACAAACTATTCCCGCCAAGACAGTTGTGCAGCTGGTTTTTTATAGTAAGATGTTATAAGACTTTTTCCCTATAAGCATGTGTTTTAAATTCCAACATCTCCGAGCTACAGCCATACGTGAAGAAGTCGATTATTTTGAACTGTGACTACAGTATGCATCAAAGATCAAAGAATGTTGCAAGCCCTCGTTCCTTTGTCTCACAATGACTTAGGTACATCTAACTTTTACAGGTATTCAGAGCATCTACACTTTACATTAAATTTATCAAATATTTTTATTAAACATTAAAAAGTATCAAATTCGTTCACCAGCAATTTTCTCGAAAACGATTAGTTATAACCAAAAAATACAAAATATCAACATTTTAGAATTCTGAATGCCCAACTAGGCCGTGTAATTTAATTCTCAAATTACACAGTCACAGCCTAAAATAATCGATTATTTTCGCACAATTTAAGACGGTTGTAGCTCGGACATATTATGTTTACAAGAAGTCTTATTTTGACCTTAAAAACAGGCCCTTAAAATCATTGCATTGTAGCGAAATCATAAATACCCTGTTTAGAGAGACAGTTTAGGGGTCCATTAAAAATGGTTTATGTACTACTCAATGTAAATAAAAAGAAACTGAGGATGATTTGAAAAAAAAAACCAACATACCTTTCTCGACTGGAATCGATCCATCCATGTAGGCGATATAACTTCATACGCTTTTTTTTACTGAAATTCAATTTTCTGTGTACCTTCAATTCTTTTTGGAATATGTATATATTCAAAAAATGTGCAATGTGTCCGATCGACTTCCAATTAACTAAAATCTGAATGCTTTTTAACGTTTATTCCATTCTGAACTTATTCACTGTACCTAATTTTGTTTTAGTTGGTTGTGCTGTTATACTGTGCAATAGTACGTCTGATCTTGATCATCCGCTGATCTGCATATCCGTACAACTGCTCTCATGTTCAGAATATTGAAAATTTTTCACAAAGCTTAAGGTTGATGTGATTGACGTATATTATAATAAATCATTTTTTTATTTAAACTTTAAAATAAATATTTGCAACACTCCTCGCATGTTGTACTGCATTAGCACTATACAAACTATGGATAGGTATAATAATCCTCTGGTGAGAAAGTGTAGAGTATTAAATGAGCTTGAATTGGATCCTTCTGGGGTTAGATTCTACAAATTCAATAGACCTATTAAGACCAACATTTGTCTGTGAGAGCCTGTTTTCTATTTTAACTATATATGATGTTCCATCAACATTTCAAAATTGGAACATAATTATTTGTGCCAAGCGCCAATATTAATATATTAATTCAATGTGTATAATTGGCCAAAATATTTTATTCACTTCTATTGAATAATATCATAATAATTCCAGGTGTTCCGCTCGTATATTCCTGAGGACGATTTATCATGATAAAATAAATCTGAATGGCATTTATATGAGCGTAGATTCAGAAATTCTTTCTAAGAGTCTCCTCCTTTTAGTTACATCTATGCTTCTTGAGAGACTAGATACTATTATTAAATACTATAGAACCAGCGTAAGTGGTTCTAATTATTCAACATTGGATTTTTTTTTCATTTTGGTTACTTGATAATTATTATTGCAGAGAACGGAGACAATTTAGGAGAAATGCGAAACTCCAAAGTTTAATGCCTAATCATCGCTCATCTAATCAACCGTTTGGCTGGCGTAAAAGTAATTGCCAGTACATATTTTGAATTTTCTCGAAACTAGTCACATTCTGTACCAGAATTATCACACAGATATATGCGAACGGAATTTTTGGGCACATACATTGTATAATACTAAATTCAATAAATGATTGCTACAGATTGATTGTAAATATAATTTTAAGATTATAATTTGTAGGTATACTGAACGTATCCAAGCGTTGTTATAAAGAAGCATCGTTGATATTTTTTACATGTGTATACAATTTTTGTTATGTAAATATTATAAATAAAATTGTTGACTATATGATGTGTTTGATATGCAAAATTGTGAAGGGCTTGACAAACTAAGTGGCTGTCTGAAAACAAAACTACTATGAAAAGTTGTACGATAACTTAGTTCCTTTTGGGATTATTATTTTATATAGGGGAGCTCAATAGTAGAGTAAAGTCCAGTAGCTCTATTGTTATTTGTAATATCGAAAAAACAAAATTAATAAAGTTTCTAAGTAATCAAAGGTTGTAGGGAACCAAAAGGTCTATACTCGCAAAATATATTCGAAAGGTAATTTTTTTAATTGGACACCCTAAATATTTAGATGTTTGATTTCCTTTCAACACATAGTACTATAATTACTAGTTGTAGACATTTCTTC